>JASEVX010000001.1:85333835-85429089 GCA_031761405.1 Serripes groenlandicus
AAATCGGGACGAAAGTGTACATTTATCCGAGGAGTTCGAAACGAAGAATTGTTTGACGTCTGCGATAGAAATGTCACTTGCAGACGACGTCTGGTGGTGACGAGATACCCTTACCCTTTTCCACGTTCAACAAATTTGCTGCAGACGACTTTGAAAATATCTAAGCAAAACATTGGATAAGCTCTATAGATTGAGGTGAAAATTGCGAAAAGAGTTTAAAGTATTTTGGCAAAATGCCAATCAGTGCAATTTTTCTTTTGCCCCTTTGTTAAGTAGCCTATTTAAGAAGAAAAAGCTGAATCGTTTTGAACGAAACAATGCAGGCCCGTCTACGTGAAATTATATCTCAATATGCAATATAAATATTTGTAGCATATTCTTAGCGACACCAAGCGAGTTGATAGCATGTCTAGTTCGCATTAAACAAGTTAAAGATTTAGAAACGAAAATTATAAAATCTTTAAATTGTAGGAAATGTAAAGAGTTGCTCTTTATTCTTCAGTGACTTCAATCTGCAATCAACGCAGTTTCTTGCACACTCTAGACTAAGTTCGAACTAGACGTCATGTAATTATAGGCTGATCATGGTCTAGGTGACAACTGCTCGATCACCAATTTATCTTCAGCTAAAACCTGTCAATAAAATACTGATCAATTCAACCGCTATTCAAAAGAATAGGAATTCCCATTTCATAAATTACGGAGATTTAGCGTTAATACCTGAATGATTGGGCGAGCACAAACGGTCCCTGATCAATAACGGAGAACTGCGGATTGTATGACGAAGCCAGCAGAGTGTTGTGAAAGGCAGTGGAGAAATTAGATGTAATTGATACCTGGCCTTAAATTATATTGGGAATAGTTTTCATGCGACACCATTATATTTGTCTTTTTATTTCCTTTTGTGATTTAACTTGTTTGTTTTATAATGCAATAGTGATAAATCTCACGTCGATGACTTGGATTACTCGCTAATAATCCGTAAACTACGTTGACTTATTCTTTATAGGGGTAGCATATGCTATTAAAAGTTCGATGGAAATTTATGATTCAAACGTTTTTGTGATAAAGGGAATGAAAAAAAGTGTTTAATTAATTGATTGATTCCACGGTATATTAATAGTTGCATCCGCTGTTGAGAAATTGCACCAAGATGCCAAGGCAAGGTAGGTTGATTTCTATAAAGGCATTATAGCCACGAAGCACAACGTTTATTACGATTTACGGACTTGTATGATACTATAAGAGTCGTCTGCATTGAATAATGTACTCTCGTGAACATTTATACATTTGATACAAACCGTGTGAGCAGTTTAACCTCTTTTTGTTTTTTAAAGTTCGTCTGTTCCATAAGTCATTACAAATTGTTTGCATAACAGAAAATGATTAGAGAAGTTACAAACCGACCTTACCATATGTAATCCAATGAAAATTCATTATGTGAACCGTCCCGCGAGAAAAAAACCATTGTGGACTCTGCGTAAAGTATCGACCCGGATCAGCCTAAGCATGCCGCACATGCTTACCCGGATAGATACTTTTCGCCTCCTTTGGGATTTTCTGTTTCAGGAATCATTACACTTTACCTCTATCCCCATGAGACGCAATGTGTCGGCCCGGATCAGTCTGCGCGGATTGCGCAGGCTGATATGGGTCGATACATTACGCAGAGGCCATACTGTTGGTTTTCTCGCGGGACTGCTCGTGTTTTGTTTTAAATGTAACCCTTTCCAACAAACAATAAAGCTACCGCAGAAGAATTCGTTAACAGTCAGGCAAACATATTGAAACCCTCTATAAATAAAAGAACAATTATTGAATAAAGTTCGAAAACATTGAGACAAACGGAGTATTTGCTACATTGATTTCAAAAGTCGCCTGCTGTAGAGGCGTTGGAAGCGTATGTCGATGGAAAAGGTTAAGTTATATTTAAATGTTTCTGAGTAAAGTAATGCAACCGTCCAGAAATATTGTAATGTTCACAAGTCAATTTCAAAGTCAACTAAATGATTATCATGGTCACTGACTGTTATCCTAGTAGGTACTTCCAAAATGTTTAGACATCAGCAATTCGTTCCAAACGTGTTTCAATGGTGTATTATGCAAATTTCAACCATATGTCATGCATATCACCGACGCGTCACTCGTTTCTGATCGCAAAAGAGGGAATTAATTCTAAAATTTTACAATATTTGGTTAGCCCCATCTGGGGATCAAACTCTTACTAGCCGCTTATGCTCAAAGGCTTTAACCAAACAACATACAGTATGCATAACTGATAACTTCAGCATGATAAAAAACTTACTACTTAGTAATATGTCTTTACAATGGCATATCGATGACTTCATGCAAAACAGTTGTAAATAACTGCATTAATATTCACGTTGACGTAAATATGTTTTTACAACTGTTTTGCATGGATCCATCGATACAGCTCGTTTGCAATGTTATTGTTTTAGGTATTTACTCTTTTCGCATACAGCTAACCTACAGCAGACACCTTTGGACATACTGGGTCAGAAATATGAAAACTCTCTACAAAATGAAAGAAGAGTTATTAAATGAATTTGACAACATTGAGTCAAAAACAGAAATTGTTCATCCTGAAATATTTCTCTCTTTGCCACAGGGTTTTCCAATGGCGACTACATCATACTATTATGCGCAAAATGCGTCTACGTAAGAGACAAAGTTGACGCGAGTCCTCAAATGTTCAGCTTTGCAAAAGCCAAGGTGTAGAAAATCTATAAAATATTCTGACGATGAACCCAATTGCAATTCATAGAATATTGCCTCTGGGCCAAAATGAACTGACAAATGCTGTTTGGAATAAAATGTGTCTAAATATTTTCAAAAACACTCCTTGGGTTTCGGGCCACGTGGAATGTCCCTGAATCGCATTATAAAAAAGGGTCCATTATTTCATATTCTCCTAATATGATGCCGTATTGCAAGCAAGCACTCATGTATTCCCCTTCTCATAAAATGCGCTAGATAGTTAAAATTCCACATGTGTTAACGCATATACATGTAAATGTGTGTGCATATACATATGTAATAAGATAATTCCATATATATCTTGTATAAATACTTGTTCACGTGTCTGTAATTATATGTTGACAATGTATGACATTACTGTTATTCCTAATGCCGACAATATCTGTACCTGAAAGAAATAAAGATACAGTTCTTTTCTGTTCTGTATTAGTTTATTCAACAATCTGTACATTTAGTTTTCGTGTCCGAAGTTGTATATAGGAAGAAAAACTATGGAAGTGGAGGCTTAGCAAATGCAGAGCCATTGTTATGTAGGACATGTTTTATTTTTTCTATTTAAGGAAAGTGTTATTTTCTTTACGTGTAACGAACTAAGCAAACTGGCGTTTTTCGTCAAAGATTGATATGCATAGCTTAGTTCGCTACACGTAAAGAACAATACTACTAATAATTTATAGAAGTGTAGCATTTCAATTATTTCGCTGGACCTCCTTGGTGTAATAGGAGTATAATACTTACAGATTTTTGTTAATTAAACTACTTCTCCGGGTAATGGCTTCCTTCATATATTTTGCAAGGTGTAACCGTTTTTGCTTATTATTGCTGTTTAGTAAATTAATAAAATTGTATATGTTTGAACGAATGGAGAAATATAGCTTAAAATGAATAGCTCTAATATATGAGTATAACGGACACCCTAGAAGAAAACGGAATTCGTCCTGAATTTCGTTATTACAAAAAACGCATAAACACTCATGTATTTCTAAGATTCCAGTTAAGTGTGAAAAGAACATAATAAAGCATACGATTTTATTTATTTACGGATTATTGTTTTTTATGATGACAACTAAAACTGCTGGTTGTAAATTCTAGCAATTATCTGAACGATGTGTTTTTCTAATTAATGGTTCGAAGCGCAACCTTCTTAAGATAACAACTAAACGGTGGTTGATAATTATATCTTTTTTTTTAACAATGTCTTAAGGTGCTGAACTCCAGATGGTGATCAAAACTTTGAAATGTTGAAACTTCTGCAAATATTGCTAATAAAAACAACAAAGTAAGAACTAGATAGTTCAAAACTATTTTGGCTGTAAATGTTGAAAAGCATACAATTGAAAGTCATGAACATGTACACAATTTTACTTACTGGTATCTACGTCCCTGGAAGCCTAAACAATCAATATTTAGATGTTTATTGTACTGGAAGTGAAATTATAACTTTAATTTTTATTCCAGAATTATGATTATAATAATGCAACTTTTGAACAGTTTTTGACTTTACTATCTATAATCTGGAGTTCAGCAACTTTGCATTTACTTATTTCTAACTATTTTTACAGTTATCTAAGAGTTGTCATCCTTACAAATATTTAGTAGTTTATATTAATCAACAAGTCATCTGACGTTATCATGATAACAACTATCTGCGACTAACACTTGTGGCTGTTAATTCTACCCGTTACTTGAAACGATTTGTTATCCTAGCACATAGTTAATAATTTATTGTTCGCAACGAACACGTCTTCAGACAACAACTTAACTGTGGGTGCTTGTAATAACAATTTGATCAAGGTGTTACCTTAACTAATTCTAAATACTTCTTACGGTTATCTAAACGATTTATCATCCTGACTTATTGTTAGTTTTTGTTATATTTATGAACAAGTCTTATGATGACAACTAACACCGGTGGTTGTTAGTTATATCAGTTACCTGATCGAGGTGTTATCGTAATTCACAGTTCGTAGTTTATGTTTACGATAAACAGCATTATGATGACATCTAACACGTTAACACACTGCAAGGTTAATCGGGGTTGTATCCCGATAAACTTACTGGAAAAGTTGTTAGAAGCTTCCTAGCTGAATACACCAATGAACTTACATATATCTACCAACATATTTTCTACTTGGCAAATCTGAATACAAACCCAATTGAACCGCTTTGGTTCTTCTTAAAACAACATCTAAATAGAGATTAACCCGACATAAGATTGTGTTAATGTGCGAACTAAGCATATTTCTAACACACACTGAATGTAAAGATTGGACTTGAACCCGTTCAATATACAGCATGTTCAGCTCGGATTTCCTATTCTGTTTTGAGAAAATGACAGGAAACGGAACCCTAAACATCATTAGATATAATTATGTTTGCACTAGTAATCAACGTAATTATAGCTCTCTCTAAGCATATTAATTACTTAGTTCTAGTTATTTTTGTTTCCACTTACAGAAGTTCTCGAAGCAGTAAATATAACATGTGTATGCAAGTAGGACAAAACGTTGTCTATGGTAATTTGACATGCTTGTATTGCTTTTAAAGCATTATATCATAAACGACTTGATGTCACTGAAAGTGGTGCAAAGCACTATTTAATAAACACAGAACTAATTTCACCAGTATTCATAGACGATAAGGACAGCTATACGAGCCAGTGTAGGACACAGGGTACAAGTTGACTTTTGTGAACAATACAGACCTATATAAGCCCTCGCATCTAAACGTTCTGATCAAGATATACACTGTGCACATATTACTCACACACGTTTGTCATACGATTATGTCCATTTCTGTAGATTATAATCAGACTGCACAGGTAGACAATATGATCGCAACCTACACCGCTCAGGCATACACCTTGTACCTTTGCACATGCATTGGCTCAAATGGAAATGACTTTCAACTAAGCCAGGCAATATAATTATGCATGTCTCTTTTCTTCCATTTTCTATTTTAATGTGCACTATGCAACACAACACATTATTTGAGAACAAGTCCAGACTGGTGTTAGTGGTATCATACTTGAGCCTGAACAAAGTTGGCATTCCTTGACAGTTTAGGTTCAGATCGTGTTGTTCACCTGCCCAAACTAACTACACTCTACACTCACCGACATGATCTCCCAGAGCTCTGGATGAGGGGCGTTTTTCATGATCTAAAATCCTTATTTGACCTTCATGATGTTGGTACTCAGTGAGACGATTATTTTGAGTACCCACAACTTTTTTTTTTATGAGTGCTTACAGAAATATCATGGAAGAAAGACCTGTTTACTCCACCTCATATAACCCTCTGATCTCCAGTCTCATAAAAAGATTATGTTAGTAATATATGAGCAGTGTATATCTTGAACATACTGTGCGGATGCAAATATCGATCTGGATAAATACTGTTCACAAATGCCAACTTGTACATTGTCTCATGCTTTTGATTGATCGATGTTTTTACGCCAGTTTCAATAATCTTGAGGGCAGCCATTTCTACCAGTTTTAAAGTCTTTAGTATGATGAGGGCCGGAATCGGACCCGCGACCCCCTCATACGAGGAGGACGCTCTACCACTACTTCCCCGATGAGGTCTTGTCTAATGCACTGAATTATCTTTGTGCACGTTATTCTCTTATCATCTATGAATATTTCGCCAGAGTGCTGTTCCATAGATATGCAGGGTGTTATTACGAGATACCAAGGGTAATACAATCATTGGTCTGATATCAACAGGGCAATGCAAAGCATCTTTCCCACGATCTGTATAATATGGACAGCCACATGGCACCACTTTGACAGAGTCCCCATTTGTTTTGTAATTAGTGTAGCGATGCAATATTTTATCTAGTGCTGCATTCAATAAGTTACACTTGCCATTTAACAGACGATTTCTGAGGTTTCTGTAGCAGACGAAATACTTATGACAATTCTTCATCATTATCAGGTTCTTCTTTAATCTTTAATGTTTTATATTTTAGTCAACAATTATAATTTTATTTTGAGGTAATTTCCAATTTCCAGATGTCCGCTGCAGATGTGTTGTATGTGGGAATGGCTTAAAATGTAAATATCAGATGTTAGTAGCATCAGTTGAAAATCGTCGGCGCAGGTTTTAAGAACACCTCTCGATCATATATGTCTGTCTATTTTATTTTGCTAAAAACACAGTAAGTGTTTAAAGCCTTTTGGAAATGAAGTAAGTAAATAAGCAATTATGGGTAAACTAATTGGTTTTAAAAGTTCATAAAAACGGTCTTTGATGTTTTCTGTGATGCTTGTATGGCAGATTGGTGAATATGGTACCCTTAGGACAACAAACGCTGTGGATGCACCTAAGACCACCCTATACTTTACTGGGAATCCGTCATTGGCGAGTTGTCAGCATAGGGGATTTGGTACTGGGTATTCCTTGTTCGATCCCAGATCGCAATGGTTTATGTTGGAAAAGCAGCCAGTTGCTCGGAAGGTATGTGGAGTACTGGTATGTGGAGTACTGGGGTGAGAAGATCAGGAAACACATGTGTAGGTTAAATGGCCGCCGTGATATAACGATATAAAAGTGTTGAAAACGGCGTTAAATCCCCTTTTACTGTTATCTATCAAAGAGTTGTCTCATTTTCTTTTCTTTTCGTGTTTTGTGTGTATATAGTACAAAATATTAACGATTAATTATATTGCGAGGCGTTTTAACTATCATTTAATGCTTCTAAAAAGTTATTTGCCCTTAAAGACATCGGGGTTCAAAGCAAAACAATGTCTATCAGAATAGGGTAATTATTCTGCATGTCTAACACTATGGCAACCAAATAATTAGCAAATGTCTTATGAAGTGACGTAGGGGGTTTAGCTATGGTACATTGTAAGACAGAGACATCTTTAATACATGTCAAGAAGCAGAGCACGGAAAATGCCTTGCTATATGATCCTAGCTCCACGACTCGGGTCCAAGAGTTGGTCGCTAGGTTCTGTTATCCTGTTCGGCCGAACACTTTCCCACCTATAATACATGTATATCTGCAACAGACGTTGTTGATAGTATGTAGTCGAACATAGGGTAACTCTCTATGAATAGAAGAACGATTATGAGATACAGTTGAACATATTGAGACTAAAGGAGAAACTTTTCATGACGAGGTATTTCCCTATTTGCCACAATGTTTTCATCAGTAGTCTGATACGGAGGCGTCAGCAAGCGGGAAAGTTCTAACTAAACTGCTATTTCTAGTATTTCTAGTAAACGATGGTAAATCGTCCCGTGTTATTAAAGCCACCATCACTACCAACCATCTAACAACTACCATGCAATGTATTTTTGAAGGCAGACTTGAAATTGCTCCCCACCTTCCGCCCCAACTACTGTTTTTAAAGTCTCATATTTATAAATATTTATAACAGGATAGGTGTAACGGTAGAGCCACCTGAATTGGCTCGGCGTTTTCCGTACGAGGTTATAATTTATTAATATAATATAGTTATCTTGACGAATTTCATGTTATTTATTTATTTGTTCGAAGCCGTAAGAGAACGTTATTGTTATTGAACATGTCAGTAGCTTTTCAAACCAAGGAACACTACTGATATCTTACAACGTCAAACCAAGGAACACTACTGATATCCTACAACGTCAAACCAAGGAACACTGCTGATATCTTACAACGTCAAACCAAGGAACACTACTGATATCTTACAACGTCAAACCAAGAAACACTACTGATATCTTACAACGTCAAACGGGATTTTCTACCTCAATTCAGTTTAGATCCGCTTTGTGTAAAGTTAGACATATCCCATTTCGTCAGACATCGACTCGTAAATACTGTCCAGATATGCAATTTTATTTTCCGTATTCATTAAATACCCGTAAAACATTATTTGTCTCCGTGTACTGTTGTAACGTGATCATGAACGTGGCAAAACACTAATAAAATTTCAAGTTGTCTTATTTCACTTGTCTCAATTTACAACCAAGAACATTTGTAATACCATAAGACAGCCAAGTTCACGATGATGATTCATATATGTCTGGATAAATTTAACACCTGTGACTCTACGGCAACTATTAAATGAGAGCATTTATAGTAATCATTTCCAATAAGTTCCGGTATGAAGAAGTATTTTGTCTTATATGCAGAATATATCATTGAACATTATGACAAAAGAAGAAATAGCTCATGATGAGCAATTTTTTCCCATGACACAATGCAAAAAAAGCATTTACAGAACAACGATACAAGGGTGTAACAGTTTGGTTAACAACAATACAAGGGGTTTATAGATACAGCCCTGTGTTCAGTGTATCAGTTTGGTAGACAACGATACAAGGGGTTTATAGATACAGCCCTGTGTTCAGTGTATCAGTTTGGTAGACAGCGATACAAGGGGTTTATATATACAGCTATGTGTTCAGTGTATCAGTTTGGTAGACTACGATACAAGGGGTTTATAGATACAGCCCTGTGTTCAGTGTATCAGTTTGGTAAACAACGATACAAGGGGTTTATAGTTACAGCCCTGTGTTCAGTGTATCAGTTTGGTAGACAACGATACAAGGGGTGTATAGATACAGATATGTGTTCAGTGTATCAGTTTGGTAGACAACGATACAAGGGGTTTATACATACAACTCTGTATTCAGTGTATCAGTTTGCTAGACTACGATACAAGCCGTTTACACATGCAGCTTTGTGTTCAGTGTATTCGTTTGGTAGACTACGATACAATGGGTTTACAGATACAACTCTGTGTTCAGTGTATCAGTTTGGTAGACTACGATAAAAGGGGTTTATACTTACAGCCCTGTGTTCAGTGTATCAGTTTGGTAGACAGCGATACAAGGGGTTTATATATACAGCTATGTGTTAAGTGTATCAGTTTGGTAGACTACGATACAAGGGGTTTATAGATACAGCCCTGTGTTCAGTGTATCAGTTTGGTAAACAACGATACAAGGGGGTTTATAGATACAGCCCTGTGTTCAGTGTATCAGTTTGGTAGACAACGATACAAGGGGTTTATAGATACAGATATGTGTTCAGTGTATCAGTTTGGTAGACAACGATACAAGGGGTTTATACATACAACTCTGTATTCAGTGTATCAGTTTGCTAGACTACGATACAAGCCGTTTACACATGCAGCTTTGTGTTCAGTGTATTCGTTTGGTAGACTACGATACAATGGGTTTACAGATACAACTCTGTGTTCAGTGTATCAGATTGGTAGACTACGATATAAGGGCTTTATAGATACAGCTCTGTTTTCAGTGTATCAGTTTGGTAGACTACGATACAATGGGTTTATAGATACAGCACTGTGTTCAGTGTATCAGTTTGGTAGACTACGATACAATGGGTTTATAGATACAGCCCTGTGTTCAGTGTATCAGTTTGGTAGACTACGATATAAGGGGTTTATAGATACAGCTCTGTGTTCAGTGTATCAGTTTGGTAGACAACGATACAATGGGTTTATATATATTACTTTGGGTTCAATGCATCAGTTTGGTTGACTACGATACAAGGGGTTTATAGATACAACTTTGTGTTCAGTGTATCAGTTTGGTGGACTACGATACAAGGGGTTTATAGATACAGCTTTGGGTTCAGTGTATCAGTTTGGTTGACTACGATACAAGGGGTTTATAGATACAACTTTGTGTTCAGTGTATCAGTTTGGTATACTACGATACAAGGGGTTTATACATACAGCTCTGTGTTCAGTGTATCAGTTTGGTAGACTACGATACAAGGGGTTTAAAGATACAGCTCTGTGTTCAGTGTGTCAGTTTGGTAGACTACGATACAAGGGGCTTATAGATACAACTCTGTGATCAGTGTATCAGTTTGATAGACAACGATACAAGGGGTTTATAGATACAGCTTTGGGTTCAGTGTATCAGTTTGGTAGACTACGATACAAGGGGTTTATAGATACAACTCCGTGTTCAGTATATCAGTTTGGTAGACTACGATACAAGGGATTTATAGACACAACTCTGGGTTCAGTGTATCAGTTTGGTAGACTACGATACAATGTGTTTATACATAGAGCCCTGTGTTCAGTGTATCAGTTTGGTAGACTACGATACAAGGGGTGTATAGATACAGCTCTATGTTCAGTGTATCAGTTTGGTAGACAACGATACAATGGGTTTATAGATATTACTTTGGGTTCAATGTATCAGTTTGGTTGACTACGATACAAGGGGTGTATAGATACAACTTTGAGTTCAGTGTATCAGTTTGGTGGACTACGATACAAGGGGTTTATATATACAGCTTTGGGTTCAGTGTATCAGTTTGGTTGACTAAGATACAAGGGGTTTATAGATACAACTTTGTGTTCAGTGTATCAGTTTGGTATACTACGATACAAGTGGTTTATACATACAGCTCTGTGTTCAGTGTATCAGTTTGGTAGACTACGATACAAGGGGTTTAAAGATACAGCTCTGTGTTCAGTGTGTCAGTTTGGTAGACTACGATACAAGGGGCTTATAGATACAACTCTGTGATCAGTGTATCAGTTTGATAGACAACGATACAAGGGGTTTATAGATACAGCTTTGGGTTCAGTGTATCAGTTTGGTAGACTACGATACAAGGGGTTTATAGATACAACTCCGTGTTCAGTGTATCAGTTTGGTAGACTACGATACAAGGGGTTTATAGACACAACTCTGGGTTCAGTGTATCAGGTTGGTAGACTACGATTCAATGTGTTTATACATAGAGCCCTGTGTTCAGTGTATCAGTTTGGTAGACTACGATACAAGGGGTGTATAGATACAGCTCTGTGTTCAGTGTATCAGTTTGGTAGACTACGATACAATGTGTTTATACATAGAGCCCTGTGTTCAGTGTATCAGTTTGGTAGACTACGATACAAGGGGTGTATAGATACAGCTCTGTGTTCAGTGTATCAGTTTGGTAGACTACGATACAAGGGGTTTACATATACATCCCTGTGTTCAGTGTATCAGTTTGGTAGACTACGATACAAGGGGTTTATACTTACAGCTTTGTGTTCAGTGTATCAGTTTGGTAGACTACGATACAAGGGGTTTATAGATACAACTCTGGGTTCAGTGTATCAGTTTGGTAGACAACGATACAAGGGGTTTACACATACAACTCTGTGTTCAGTGTATCAGTTTGGTAGACAACGATACAAGGGGTTTATAGATACAGCTCTGTGTTCAGTGTATCAGTTTGGTAGACTACGATACACGGGGTTTATAGACACAACTCTGGGTTCAGTGTATCAGTTTGGTTGACTACGATTCAAGGGGTTTATAGATACAACTCTGGGTTCAGTGTATCAGTTTGGTTGACTACGATACAAGGGGTTTATAGATACGACTTTATGTTCAGTGTATCAGTTTGGTAGACTACGATACAAGGGGTTTATACATACAGCTCTGTGTTCAGTGTATAAGTTTGGTAGACTACGATACAGGGGGTTTATAGATACAGCTCTGTGTTCAGTGTATCAGTTTGATAGACTACGATACAAGGGGTTTATAGATACAACTTTGTGTTCAGTGTATCAGTTTGGTAAACTACGATACAAGGGGTGTAAACATACAGCTCTGTGTTCAGTGTATCAGTTTGGTAGCACACGGGTTGTAACGTTTCGTACAAGAAGTAAACACACTGTATTTTGATTGGTGAATGTGGTAACGTTTGCTACCATAAACTCATATTGATTCATTTTTGTGGCGATTGGTTTGACAATCGCCACAATGCTAACAGAAACAACAACAACGAAAAATATTTACATAGTCGGTTTTGAACAATCGGTTGATATTTTTTTTCCTTACTGCAAACTAATTTACTCACATCCGTTATAGTTCCATCATTGATGCAGAGACGTGATTAATAATAATTATGTCAGTGCTACTTTGGTACCGGATTGTTACTAATATTTGAGTTTTATCGAGACATTATCTACATAGAGTTAAAATATGTAAATATTATCTTCGTCATGATTTGGCAGATAATAAATATCATTGCGCGTTCTGCCTTGCAAATAACGGCAACTCTGATGATACTCAAATCTGGAAATTCCAAAAGGTTCTATAAATAGCTCGCGAGACCAAAAACCATAAGAGCTTGTAAATCTCAATATTATAAACACTTTATTTTGTAGTTGTTTAAATATATGAAAGCGTCTAGATGATAAGACTGGTTTACAAAGGTTTAAAGGACAACGATGTCAGTGTGTACACACGTTATGTATACACGTCTGCACGTTCTAGAGTCAATTAGCAATCAATGCTGACAGTGTAGCCTAATTTAGTTTGGAGATCGAGCATTATAATATATGCCTATATTTTTATAAATTGAACAGTTTGGCAAATAGTGAAATTGTGCTTTTGGAGCATGTTTTGTGTTTGTTTTTGCACTCGCATTATTCGAAGCAGTTTAACAACCTCAGAGACATATAAATACACTGTGTTTATATGTCTCTGACAACCCTCAATCATGCAATGTGAAGGGACTAAATTGAACAGACCTGTTTAATATCGGACATCATTGAAACAAACACCAAACTAATGGATACTGTTTTCTCTCCTTTCTTGATAATTTAGTCATTTCTAAAGTGTAAAATATATTTTATCTTAATATGGCCTAACGACCTGGTGATAAACATGTGATTACCCGAACAATTTAGATTACAAATAGCCATTCTAATGAGCTAAAACGGTAGTCTATCGAATACCAACTAGATTTTTCATAACTTTGGAATGGCCTAATTTTGAACACATCATGACCAATTTCAGAACGTAACTAAATAATCACCAAGACAACATTCTGGCAAACTTAACATTATTCTACTGTCAAAAGATGCAGGGTTGATACATTCTCAAATATACCCACACCAGAGTCATCGCAAGCCCTACACCGATATACTGCTTGTTACTTTGCAGGATTTTCCATACGATCGCCACTACAGTGCCATTGGCGCTTTGATTTATACCACCAGTCATATTATTTATAGTTATTTCCGTATTTGTCAAACACAATATCGTCCTATGTACTGTGATAACCTGAAATCACTTTGTAGAAAAACCGACATAATAGTGACGCTTTCAAGATCACCTAAAATAACAATGTACTCGTATCCATTCAAGAGATTCTCATTTGAATCTGTCATGAAAATAGCCAAGATGCAAACACTTATTGCGCTTTAACCTAGAAGGTTGCTTTGCCATTAGTTTGGCTTTTTAGTTTTGTTTTGTTTTTTCTTTATTGATACAATAAACAAGATATTTAATTGTACAACAAGATATTTGAGTTAACAGGAAACAAATGTCTGGATATATTTCTACGTGCCTTACTTATGGCAACGCGGTAGTGAAAGTATTTTCTGAATGAAGTACAATCCATCCTTTCCAATGAATGACAAATTTAATTGAGACTAGCGTCATTCGTCTGCTACCAATGGGCTAAACAGTTTATGGGGGAAAGCATCCATTTCCGTAAAAGAAATGCTTTTCACTGATAAACAATTGAGAATGGCGTTAAGCGCCAATAAATCAGCTTAAATTTAGTACATGCAAAAGCAATATGGCGTATATTAGTTCATGAAGATGAATGTAGTAATCGCAGGAGTTATATATATCGTATATTAGTTCATGACGTTGAATATAGTACGTGCATAAGTTATATGACGTTTATTAGCTCATGAAGTTGAGTGCTGAATATGCAGGACCAATATAACATGTATCAGTTCATGAAGATTAATGAAGTATATGCATGAGTTATATAACGTATATCCCTTCATGAAGTTGAATGTAGTATATGGAGGAGCTACATACCTTTTATAAGTTGATGAAGTTGAATGTAGTACATGCCAGAGTTATATAACGTATATCAGTTCATAAAGTCGAATGTAGAACATGCATGCTCTATATATATCGTATATCAGTTCATGAAGTTGAATGTAGAACATACCGGAGCAGTATAACGTATATCAGTTTATGAAGTTGAATGAAGTACATGCAGGATTTATATATATCGTATATCAGTTTATGAAGTTGAATGTTGAACATGTAGGAGCAGTATAGCGTATAGTAGTTCATGAAGATGAATATAGTACATGGTGGATCTATATAACGTACATGAGTTCATGAAGTTGAATGCAGAACATGATGAAGCTATACAACGTTTATCAGTTCATGAAGTTGAATGAAGTACATGATGAGCTATATACCGTTTATTCGTTCATGAAGTTGAATTGTAGTACATGTTGAGCTATATACCGTTTATTCGTTCATGAAGTTGAATGTAGCACATGCAGGAGTTATATATATCGTAAATCAGTTTATGAAGTTGAATGTAGAACATGCTAGAGCTATATATAAAGTATATCAGTTAATAAAGTCGAATGTAGAACATGCATGAGCAGTATAACTCATCAATTCCTGAAGTTGAATGTAGTACATGATGAAGCTATATAACGTTCATCAGTTCATGAAGTTGAATGTAGTACATGCAGGAGTTATATATATCGTATATCAGTTCACGAAGTTGAATGTAGTACATGCAGGAGTTATATATATCGTATATCAGCTCATAAAGTTGAATGTAGAACATACAGAAGTTATATATATCATTAATCAGTTCAAGAAGTTGAATGCAGTACATGCATGAGCTATATAACGGTTATCAGTTCATGAAGTTGAATATAGTACATGTAGGAGTTATATATAACGTATACCAGTACAATAAGTTGAATGTAGAACACGCATGAGCTATATTACGTACATCCGTTTATGAAGTTGAATGTGGTGAATGCGGGAGCGGTAAAACGTATATCAGTTAATGAAGTTGAATCTAGAACATGCAGAAGCTATATATAACGTAGATCAGTTTATGAAGTTGAATGTAGTACGTGGATGAGTTATATAACGTAATTCAGTCCATGACGTTGAATGTAGTACATGCAGCATGAGCAATATAACGTATATCAGTTCGTGAAGTTACATGTAGTGCACGCATGAGCTATATAACGTATATCAGTTCGTGAAGTTAAATGTAGTACATGCAGAAGCTATATATAACGTAGATCAGTTCATGAAGTTGAATGTAGTACGTGGATGAGTTATATAACGCAATTCAGTCCATGACGTTGAATGTAGTACATGCAGCATGAGCTATATAACGTACATCAGTTCGTTAAGTTACATGTAGTACATGCAGAAGCTCTTCATCCGTGTAATTATTTCTCCGACATCGCCCTATCCTTTTTTTCCACCGATTGACTAAATTCCATTTGACCTGTCAGTGTCAACGACTCCATGCATTACTGTTTGGAGCGTCCACGTCGCGACCGAGAGATCCCCGGTTGGGAGATATTAGAGCATTGAAACAGATATTACAATAGCTTTCCCTTCTTGTTGCTCAGTACGAGGGTTGCATTATACACATTGCATTTGTGTTGGACTAAACCTACAGATGATACTTGTTATTTACAGCAACCAGTAACCTTATAAGATTGTTCTGTAGATTTCGGATGCATGAAACCCAATGATTGAATCGTCCTTTTCTGAATTATGTTCAAAGATATGTGTAGAACTCTTGTTTGTGCGGTATCTGAGAAAGGGAGTAACATGCCAAATATGAACAATTCTTTTCCGATTCCAGTTATTTAGTAGAAATATTCCTTCAGAGTCTCTCTATGAAATGTTTCAAGCCATATCAGTTGGTTGAACAAAGAGGAGCGAGGCGGCATCAGACAAAGGCAAAATGACATTTTTAAACTCTATTCTTATGAAAGTGCTAATCTTTTTTGTTCCCTCAGTGACTCTTTTCATAATTCTTTAAGCCATATTGACTTAAAATGATATCTCATCCTAATCCACTGGGAAATTTCAACACAACTTTACAAAAAAATCCTTTGGTGGTACTCTTTCAAAGTTGTTCAAAAATATAAATTATAAACACAATCTTTTGTTGCTGCTTTTGTCTGATTTCAGGAAACATTTGTAATTTGTTTTAAGCCATATTGATTTGTTTAAAAAGATAGCTGCCATCAGACTATAGATAAAATGAACTTTTAGCTTTAAACAAAATCTCCTCCCAAACCATTGCACTGATATCAACCAAACCTCACGAGAATAATACTTTGGTGGTGCTCTTGCAAACTGTTAAAAAATTTAATAGCATAACAGATGTCCTTTATTGATAAGTTTCATTTACAGAGTTCACTCCTAGCAGTTTCATTCACGATCTTGATTAACTTTTCTCCGATATTAGCAATTACACATATGCTACATAGCTATAACTCAGGTGATCGCTTCAGGGCCACGATTGCGCTCTGCTTTGGAGATGCAAACATTAATAGATTGTATTAATACATTGCATACTCTGAATGCATCAGTTGGTTCAGTACAGTCAATAAATAGGAAGACAATATACTGTCGTGAATGTTCCTGTTGGGATTTCCGTAGAGCTATTTGGTAATATGACAATCAAAACAAGAAAAATCTTTAAAAAAGATAAACGGCGATCAATATGAGAAATCACTAAGAAATGGAACATGCGCATATTATTTGACTTGAATATCAGAAAGGTTTTGTTAATAATCAATACAATTTTTCATGAATTATAAAATCTGCGCAATAATGTTGTATATCTCAGAATTCGACAGCGCCTTGAATTGGTAATGCATTATAATCGTGAACCAGTTGGAATATTGTTCGATTAGAACATTGTTCTTTAAAAGATATAGAATCGGTAATCGAGTGTACCTTGCGCGTTTTTTGATTTTTCTTTCTTTTTAGAACATCGTGTCAGCCAAAATTACGAAACTCTCAGAAATTATTAAATACTAAACGGAAAGGATGGAATCAACTTGTTTATATCTTTATCCCAATATCAACTACTAAATCAGAACAATAATATATGTGATCGGCAATCTCCATCCAGCTTCAGTTTCTATAAATAGATTATCAAAGCCGAGAATACTCCGTAACATGACTGGAGCACGCGAGGCTCCCAAGAGGTGTATACATTTCAATTGACGATAAATAACTGAAAACTTATCATGTTTCAAAAATAATTAATATTTTGCTCTTAAATATTATATTTCATACGTTTTCACAGAGACCTAAATATGTCTCTGGTTTTCACTGATTTTTTTCACTGAAATTTTTTTTTAAAGGAAAAACAATTAAAGGTTAGTATGCAGAATATTTCATTTTAAAACGTCACATTATAAGCGCCTCTCGTATGATCGCTAACTTGACTATGAACCAATCAAAACGTTTCATTTCCTTTATTTCTTCGACATTATTCATTAAATACAACATTTGATTGGTGTACAATCTAGATCGTTTGTTTAACATCTAGATCAAAACCCACGTTAATCAGCTATCGCCGAAAAAGGAATAGTTTAACTTAATGATATATTCGGAGTAGGGGTCAATTAATTTTCACATGACCAACAAGAATTCATGATCTTGGATTTTTTTAATCTGCCTGATGCATTATCACTTGTCATGGTGGATCTTTTTTTTATAGATAAATATTTTTATATCCACTTCTGCATCTCCTCTTAACCGATCACAAATCTACCTTTAGTACTTTCAGTACTCTGATTTTCCATTTGCCCATATGTTTTCAACTCTATTCATGATTTTCCAAGTTTTAAAAGTCATCTATTACTATTTGAAACGCACCTGTAAATTGATAAATGCATGAACAAATGTCATGAAAACATATATAAAAATCAACACAAATCTACAATCGATGCAAAGTAAGCATAGTATCACAATACATTAAACCCTATGTGATAATTGGAAACAATTTCTTTCGAAATCTAAGGAAATCAATTAGGGACACTGTTGATTCTCGGAGCCCACAGCGGGATTTTCTTCATGAAACGGACCGTCTTTGATCATCACTCGAACACATAGAGCTACGGAATTAAACCGTTCCAAGCTAAGACTAATTTTAGAGACTTCAGAGAATATGGATACTATTGTCATTCTGCTTGAGATAATTTAAAATGAAAGCTTAATGGTAAACGTAAAGCAAGATTATCCTGAAAGGGAATGGAATCTATTTTTGTTATTGTCAATTAACGAGTTTTTGTAGATTTTTCTTATCTTAAGGAAGCTTAATTATATGAGCTACCAACATAACATTTTAAATGAACAATGACTAGCGAGTTCGGGTCTCATCTGCGTCTAGTGAAGACTAAGGTAAGTCTTTGCATACGCCCAGTCTCACCAGAGTCTCCTCCACTATGTGTTTAAGGGAAAAGATGCATATTTTGACAGAAAACTTGAATGACCCGCCAATATAAGTATTTATGTTTTGCTCAGTGTTTTTAACGAAGTAGACGATACATGGCCCAGCTTCGGAATACCGTTAGGACCTTCACAGGCCATCGCCTGTCAAAGTGTTGATCTGAAACGTGATACTCGATAGTACGATGATGAACACCCGGAATCACGAAACTACGATAACGAAAACGCGACAGTACGAGGATGATAACGAGACAATACGATGACGAAAACGCGATAATACGACAGTACAATGAAGATAACGCGATGTACTATCGTGTTTTCACCATCGTACTGTCGCGTTTTCACCATCGTAATATCGGGATATCGCGTTTTAGTTTTCGCAGAATCGTACTGTAGCGTTATCATCATCGTTCTGTCGCGTTAGCATCATCGTACTGTCACGTTATCATCTTCGTACTGTCGCATTATCATCATCGTACTGTCGCGTTATCATCATCGTACTGTCGCGTAATCACCATCGTACTGTCGCGTTGTCATCATCGTACGGTCGCGTTATCGTCATCATCGTATCTATCACATTCATCTTTGCTGTATGATTCATAAATCCGTACACATTTGTATTAGATCTATGTTATTAACGGAATTAACTTTGCCTTCTTTCATCTTTTCTGTATAATTTTATGTTGTGTAACGTGCAACTAGATTCTACCTTGGTCGGGCGAATACTGGTATCATATATAATTTTTCTTATGTCATCAGTTGAGAAAAATATTCTGACACAGGGTTTCGAAAATGTGGTTTCTAAACGGTGTTCAAAATATTTTTTTTTAATACGGCCTAGCGACCTGGTGATGAAAATGTGATAACCCAAAATATTTAGCATACATAAAACCAAGACAAACATTCTAATAAAGTGCCATCGTTCTTGAGCTAAAACGTAGGTCTATCGAGTGCCAACTATATTTTTCTTAAATGTGGTATGGCCTTATTTTGAACATATCAGGACCCATTTAAAACGTAACTTAAATATCATTAAGACAAACATTCTGGCTCACATTTACCCGCATCAGAGTGCACTTTTATTGAAAACCGCAAGGGCTACACCGAGATACTGCTTGTTACTTTTTAGGATTTTCTACACGATCGCCACTACAGTGCCTTCGGCGCTTTGATGTTATAACACTACGTCTAATATAAGCGGTACGAAAACTGGTAATTAACATAGATAGTTTGACCATTTTTGAAAAGAAGTACGCATATATGGTTTGTTTCTATAATTTTTCTTTCCTCCTATTGAAATATATAAAAGAATAATTCAAATATAAAATATAGCATATCAAATATAAACAAATACCAGAAACATCTCCATTGCTATTATATATGTGTGCTTGGAATATAAAAAAACTGAACATTATCATCCAGAAAAACAAATTGAATTTGCTATTTACTGTCGTCGCTTTTCTGCACTACTTTTCCTTATTGTTATGTCGTCATATCGCTAGATATCTGTGATTTACCAGGAAGCAGATGTAAATGACAAAACATGTACATGTATATATTTATTTGTTTGTTTGTATGATTGTATGTACAGGATGGTTAGTTTGTCTCGTGTGAATATAACTTGAATCTTGAATCTATTTATAGGTTACAATACACAAACAAAAATCCTTCTTTGTTTCCATGTAAATCGACCAGTTTCAGTCCTCAATTGTCACACTTTCTAAGCATTTCTCATGTAGAACACCAATATCATTGAAAAGAGTTACCCCCTAGCTTTAAAACAATCCAAAGAAAATGTGGGGTCATGAATTATGCAAGAAAGAACTCACCAGGCGAAAATGATAACCGTCATTTTGGACCAAATCGGGCCCGGACAAAACCGGTGTTTAGCATTCTCTACTTTATCTTTCAGACAAGGTCAAAATACTAAAAGTGATCAAATCAATCATTTCCAGTGCATCCTATACACATTCACAATGCATTTAAACTCAATGTCATATATTCAATACATTCTGGTGATGGTATACACTCATTTCTACGCAAACAAAGGTTTCTTTAGGGACTATAGTACTGTAGATCAGCATGTCAGCGGCCGTATTTAGCGTAATTTGACCTATGATAGTGACCAAGAGTCGGTTTTCGTGTGGTTGGACCCATATAACGTTAGTGTCTATAACATTCAGTTCAGTTTGGTTTCAGGTTAGAAATCCTGAGTTTTGGCTTTGTATTCGACTTTTCTGTCATTGTTTTCTGAAATGCGCTCACTGCCTTTGAACAAAAAAATCGCTCACATTCGATTGATTATATATAGAATATTAACGCCGTTTTTAAGTTTGGTTTTTCCTAATCATATAAAGTTGTCAAGTTCACCTAAACGTGTGTTTCCTACCTTTTATTCACCAGGACGCCACACAACGTTCTTCCTAGGCGAATGGCTACGTTCCCATATAGACTATTTTAAGCAAATTGGTGGAAGAAGAATGACCCTTGTCTTCACAATGACGCCCTTTGAAGGGTCTGCAGCAGACGACTCTAGAACATATTGTAGCGAAATGAGAAATTAGTCATTATGAGCAATTTCTCCTTTTGCCACAATGTCTTCAACTCTTTTCAAGAATCCGCCGTGGCGTTCCGGGTTCGACCACAAGCCACAGCGGTCATGGAGGAGTGCCTTTAGGCAAGGCCCATTTCGTAACAAATTACTGGTTTGTTTACCCAGGGAATTCAATAAGCATAACTCGTCTTCCAATCATTGGCTAACCGTCTATTTTGAAAAGCAGCAGGTTGCTCAGAAAGAATTGTGTGAGGATTTGGGCTGATGAACTGGCCGCCGTGATATGATTGGTAAATTGTCGAAATGGCGTTAAAGCCCAACCTATAACCAATCACTTTTTCTAAAAATAAGCTGAACTGTTGCTATCCGTATAACACTCGATGATTGTAAATTATTTTTAGGACAGATATTGAGGTAGGAAATAGTGTGTATTAACATTAGACTGTACGGATGAGAAGGTTGATCTTGATCTACATTATTAGTACTTGTACATAGATAATACTTCTGTTTAACCCTTTTCTGAATACAGCTTATCTTTAGCAGACGACTTTGAAAGTATTTAGGCTAAAATATGAACAATTTCAATAACTGAACATTTTAACTATTAAATGGTAAAAGTGCGTATATGTGACAAGAATGGTTAGAAGGATATAAAGATGTTGTATAATATTAGTTATTTGGTCTGTTACTGACCCGCTACGGACAAATTTGATTTGTAGTTTTCCTTTTTTTTGTGTGTGTTTGTTTTAGGGTTTCGGCCGAAATGCATATATTTGTGCCTTTGATGAAATTGGTCATGTCATTGACAGGCCAATATTTTTTTTTTAATCGATAACATATTTATATGTTTTCTCATTTCAACTAGTTATTGCATGTACTAACAAAATACAAAGAATAAAGAAATTCTAAAATTGTGAAGCGAAACCTTAAACTCGCATGGTATTTTGTAAGCACAATATATAGAAATGGACTTTGAAAACGCCTGAATCAAGTTTTGCCATAATAACCCCTTTCCTTATGCAGACGAATTTTGATTCACCTGACGCTGACGATGTTTGAACATTCACAATGAGCAATTATTTTGCCGCAATGTTTTCTCCTTTAATTAAATAATTTTACGTTAATGTAAAAGGAATGGCCACATTTGCCTTGATATTTTCAAAAGCGTCTGATGCAGATTTGTTGTATATTGGAAATGTTTACCGATTAGTTAAATCATTCTTCCAATCGAAACCTTGAAATCGGATTCCCTTCAGTCACTTGCATAGTGTAGACAATATAGCTAGGTTTTTAAGCCAGTCTGAACCTTTCCTACATAGATGTACTTTATAAAACACATGACACAAATTAGTAGTATTGATTATATATAGATGTTGTTTTTGTCTGTAAGTGTTATTTTACTTACAATGGCCTTGCATATATTATAAGGAGAATTCTGCTCAAGGACGCACTATTTAAACAAATACTTTTATCTTTAATAGAGCCTGCATTAACATTCAGTATAACATAAGATGTCAAAACTACGGTGGCACAGAGGTAACATGTGTATGTTTTTATTTATCTTGTGCGCACGACATACTATGTCGTGCGCACGAGATACTTAACGTTTAATATTAATTGTTTTCGAGCCTGTGATCGCTCAGTTGGTAACAACAAAGGTTATCACTCCATTCGTCAAGATTTCGAATTTCAGTACGGCCTTCATACTTTCAGATGATTGCCAAAAGTCATTTTGACTAGCGGCATTCGTCTTCCACCAATTTATATTAACCATTCAGCGATAAATAATGTAATATAAATGATTCCCAGTTGCAGACACATATTGACGTATCCGCCATAGACGTCGTTTAAAACACTGTGGCAAAAGGAGAAATTGCTTATAATTGTAAATGTCCATAATCTTTTCAACTTGATTCAATGATAACACTTTCATTTATCGAGATTTTCCATTTTTTGCCAATATTTCGTTTTACTTATTCCGATGCATATTCTTTGTATGTGGTAAAGGGTTAATTGCATAGGTACTCAGGTATAGGTATTCAATAAGATCACCCAACGGACAACACTATATCGTTCAAGCAGACTAGTTATAATGGGTAATTTAAGCCTCTGTCTTTTTGCAACATACTCTTTATAGATACGAAGACATTCCGCATAGGCGTTTTATTCTCATATATGTGTATCACAATTAGTCCACCGTTGTCATTGGAAACAGGTTCTTTGATATTCTGATGGAATCAATTACCGACACTGTTGATTCCCGAAGCGAACTTTCAGCAAACAGCAGGATTGCCTCCAGGACACAGATTTCTTTATTTATCAAAATAGAAATTATAGAAGCATACAGGTTGGTTACACAACTGTTTCGGAATTAGAACGGTACTTTGTTTAGTACAGTTTTATATTATATCCACCGGGGTACATGAGTAACAGTATTTAATTCACGTGATACATGTTTCTGCCTCGTTTTGAATTCGATATATATATATAAACTAACGTTAATAAAGGAAAGAGTCCCGATAACTAATCAGTAAGGTAATTATAACAATTAGTCGTTACTATACCAGTGTCAGCCAAACGAAAATACACGAAACACTACCCACTTGTTAATATGGGGGTTAAACTCCAATCAATCAATATTTGTCATTACCGTTCTCTAGATACATCCAGGATTCATATACAACTGGACTGTGAGAAGGGAAGAACCTGATCATAATGTGCTGCTGCGCAGGCTGATCTGGGTCTTCGCTGGTTGCAAAATCGCCCAGGTCGTATGACATTTGCCCGTTCGTCACACTTCCTGTCTTTGATGCAAGGTTAGATCCAAAATTGCCCTCGCATTCGCTCAGTTTGATCATTTAGTTCCTTGTTCTGTTCGCTAACATTTCTTATAAGCAGCGCGTAAGTCTCTGGCAAACTGTTTTTGTTAGTAACAGACACTACACATTTGCAATCATGATCATTATTATATACCTGTACATTTTCCGGCGCAAAAACATGCAGATAGTCATGCGCAGTTCAAACACGACGGATTGAAATTTTGTATTATGGTAATGTGACGTCACTGAAATACAATGTCATGTTACTGAAATATGAATTTACGTCATTCAAAATGAGGTAGTTGGGCGTGGTTCACATGCAAATCATGAATTTTATTTTTTGTATCAATTGAATTATTTCGTTATTTAAAATATAGAACTTTATATTTTTGTTTATACTGTATTAAAAGTTAAACAATGTACATGTATCATATTACAGGAACACTATGTTGCGGTAGCGATATTCGGTCTCGCGAGATATCAATTGTCCACGTCCCTCGTAGTACAACATCAAACCCGATATCGCTACTGAAACATAATGTACCCTATTTATTTGCAATCGGTTTCAATACCGCGCCGGATTTATAACGTATCGCATTTGATCTTGTTCAAGGTCAGGGGTTCGTCGTAAGCATTTCCCCCACATTCTAACGCCTCTGCAGGAGACGACTTGAAAACATTGTAGCAGAGAAGAAGAAATTGAACATTTTCTCCTTTACAACATTGTTTTCAACTCTATTCAAACATTCTTGTATATGTTTTCATAGTTTAAGCTTGATGTATTCAATGTCGTCACCTGCTGATGTGTTGTATGCGGCAAAGAGTTAAGGTCAGTGACGCATGTGTATTCTTTTCCCACATACATACGCTGCTTTTTATTTCTTACACCTCTCCAGCAGACAGCATTTGAAAACGTTTGCTGCATTGTTTTCAACTCTATTCAACAACATTTCTTTCATTTATTGAGATTGTGTTGAAGTATCTAAAGTCGTCAGCAGCAGATTGTTTGTTAAATTCTGCAGCGGTCGGGATGTTTCACAACCGTTAATGGCCACGTCACGGCAAAAAACACTTTCGGTACTCTGCGTCCAGCAACGATACAGATCAGCTGGAACCTAGGTGCCGTCTGTTCATGATCTTCGAAGTTTGTCATTTAGTTGAACGGTAAATGATAACGCTTAACTTTGTAACCCTTGCTACGTTCTATTTTCTTAAGTAGACTCTTCCATGTTCAAACTCAGGCGACTCAAGTTTTCACATAATAAGAAATTTCAAATAATTTGATAACTAACATGCAAACAATGCTGATTTCAGGGAGACAGCTCGTTACGAGCTGACTCACCTGAATCTGTATTGTTTGCAATTACCTCAATATTGCCATTGGCGCTGAACGAGTTAATTTGTAATATCACAGTCCTACTATACAAGTGTGCAATTTGATCGTCATTGCCTTAACATTCAAAACCTTCGAAACTCGCTTAACATATGACCCGGCGTTTATGCAGTGGCGAAGAATGGATAAGTGACACTGCACTGCAAATGTGAAATTCGGTTTGTTTAAAATGAAGATTTACGAGATTAAAATTGAATGATCGGATCCCAGTTTTAACTAGTTCTGAGAGGTCGCCAGATATCCAATCTAAATACACGGCTTATACCGCTTATACCGCTTTATGCGGTTTGAGCCAACATTTGATTTTCCTACTATACTCGAATTTTGTCAGAATGTTTTCACTTCTTCCATAATTCTTTCATTTAAACAGAATCACCTTTTAATTCGTCTGCTGCAGATGTGTTGTTTGTGGGAAAAGGCTTTTGCGCATAATGTAGACAAAGATCTGCCTGCACATTCATGCATTCTAACGTTTGTCTAAATTGTTCGATAGTCATTCGTTGATTCTTGATAAAGAATATTCCATACATATAAACACACCTCAGAGCTATAGGCGAGTTTGTCCTTTTTTAAAATCCTTATTTTTCCTTCAAACTCTATGGAGTGGGTACTCAAAAGAATAGTCTTACTGAGACGATTATATAAGTCCCACAACGTAGGGTTTCATTTAGGTATAATAGGTATAAGAGAGATAGTGAGGGACAAACAACCAGTTTACTCGTCATTCTATAGCCCTCTGTAACCTGTCATTAAACAAGAAGAGCGATACCGGTTGCATGCATTCAGTCCGATGCATCCAGCACTTTAGGTTCCTGATCTTAAACCAAATCATCCCTCTCGTAGAATGGAAATCTCAATGGAAATTCCTGAAGTGGCATTAGATCGAGAGTTAAGACTCTTTCTTTTTTTTAAATGACACATACTTAATAATTTAATGGATAACCTATGACTAAAAGTGGAAAACATTGTGGCAAAAGGGGAAATTGCACGTTTTGTGCAATTTCTTCTTTTGTCACTATGTTTTCAAAAACCCGTCTGCTGCAGAGGCGTCCGAAAGCGTCTATATGAGGGAAAGGGTTAAACACTTTGCTCTGTTACGTCTTTAAAAAACCCACAATGGTTCCTGTAACACTGCAGACCAAAACAATCTTTAACTCCTTTTACCACTTCGATTTACCCCTCGAGGCTGCTTTTTCAACGTAAATCTGATTCTAAAAGCTTCTTTTCTCACGATGTTTTGACTCCACACAGTCCTTTTCAGTGTGAATGGTATAATTACTCTGAATAATTATCTTTCGACGCATTCAAACGTCCGCCTTGTTGTGGAAGATGGCTTGTTCGATCCCCGACCGGGTCATATAAAATAGTATGGTAGTGGAATTAACGCCTTTCCATCCTTGTTGATCGAGAGTATGGAGTTAGCATTACGACTGACTCGCTGGTGTCCAAATAAATGGACCAGTAGTATTGATATCTTATTCAGGAAACGCCGTGATATAACCGAGAAGTTGATGACAGTGGTCAAACACCAACACACAAATAAACAATTGACAGTGATAAGGGTGAAACATGAGGAAATACTCCCCTGTCATGTTCAGATTCGAATCATTAACACAGACCTTTCTGATAGGAGGATAACTGCTCTTGCGGACGCAGTCAAACCGCTATTTCCTGTTTTATTATGGTCATTTAGATGCACGGGCGGCTTCAACTACTCATCAAAGGCTACATGGATTATTCACGCTCCAGCTAAACGAACATCGAAAAACGCCGCTCAGTTCATGTAGCCTTAATATTTAAGAAAAAACCTCTTTCATTGCAGAATTCCTTAAAGTAGACTCTTCCAAGTTCAAACTCGGGCGACTTCATTTTTCCTGTAATAAGAATAACTAAAAGGCAACATTGCTGACTTCAGGTATGTCAGCTCGTTACGAGCTGACTCACTGAATCTGTATCGATTGCATAAAACCCCCATCTCGCCATTGGCAGTGAACGAGTTAAGCTCGTACGAGTTTAACGACATTTTATCCAACCCTGTTTAATATTCCTAAATATTGTCTCCTTCACTGAATAGGTCACATGGGATTTCGTGGTTATTGATTGTTTAAGTTGCCATAGAAATTAGTTGATGAAAAACATTATATTTATCTATGTAGATCTTTATAGATGAAAAGAAACTATTTACAATAGAAATGTACATGTGTCACGTATGTCTTGTATCTTATTCGATCCATTAAGGTCTTTGGTCTGTATGTTTTATCTTTTTTTTTCTCGTGAAAATATCAAATGCTTTTAATGAGACAGATGAGCTTCGATAATATTGTGAGAAAATAGAAGACTTGCTGGAAAAACGCGCAATGGTGTCATACAATCGTTCGGGAAATCCACATTTAAGCCACCCGCTCATGGGAAAGCTACAAGCTTTTCTTTTTGGAACAGAGCAAATCCAGATCAACATGTGCAATAGATCTCCTCACTTACTTCGACGTGATATAGTTTGATTTTTTCACGTCGCATGGCAGTGAATAAATATATACGTATTTTCTGACGTAATAATGTGACGTATGTTCAATTTGCACATGTGTCGCGTCTGACGATTTGGGGCCAGTTTCGGCACCCTAAATAGGTATGTTTACGGGCTTTTAACCAACCGGTGATACGCTTCTAGCGATTTGTCACAAGTTTCATCTAGCACTGAATACATGTAGACGCCCAGTGAAGGCTGTGGTGAGAATGTGCGTATGAACATGTCCATCTGAGTCTTACCTGTACGTAGATGTGCGTCCACTTGTGGAAGACAGTGGTACAGAGGTA
Source organism: Serripes groenlandicus (assembly GCA_031761405.1). Lineage (NCBI taxonomy): Eukaryota > Metazoa > Mollusca > Bivalvia > Cardiida > Cardiidae > Serripes > Serripes groenlandicus. The sequence continues at coordinate 85,362,445 of JASEVX010000001.1, forward strand.
GAGCGTCGGCCTCTCGTATCAAAGGTCCCTGGTTCGAGTCCCGTGATGAGCGGGTCCTGACTCTAGGATTTTTCCACACAACGGCGCGAGTACTGGTGAAGTCTCCAGGAAGCAGACATCGAGCGTGATTAATCTAAGCCCAAGGCTTGTTTCGCAATCGATGTAAAATAAATAAGTTTAAACTAAACTAAACGTAGATGCGTGAGTCTCGTCTGTGTCGATTTGGGGGTCTGTTCGACATCATTTACCCTTTCAGTACAGAATTTCCTATCGACTCTTCCATGCTCAGAATCGGGCTACTCCGTTTGTTCTGGAAATAAGAGTTTTGGAATATTTTGATAACTAAACCCAAACAATGCTAATTTCAGGTGAGACAGCTCGTTACGAGGTGACTCACCTGAATCTGTATTGTTTGCAAACACGTCACTATTGCCGATATCGATGAAAAGGTTAACATCACTTGGTTGTTACTCTGCAGTGGATACACTTCTAGTATTTCGCAACATGTTGCATTTACGATTGGAGAGACTCTGCGTTTTGAAAAGGGTACTTGAGTCTTAACTGTTCACAGACAGGGGCGTAGCTTGGCAATAATCAATGTGTTAGGCCGTCTCGTGAGAAAATCAACATTGTGGACTCTGCGTAAAATATCGACCCGGATCAGCCTAAGCATGCCACACAGGCGTACCCGGATATACACTTTTCGCCTCCTGTGGATTTTCTGTTTCAGGAATCACTACTCTATCTATCCCCCCTTAGACGGAATGTGTCGGCCGGATCAGTCTGCGCGGACAGCGCAGGCTGATCTGGTCGATACATTACGCAGATGAGTATCGCCTCAGCTTCATTTTGGGGCATTTTTAGAAAAAAAGTGTAGGCACGTGCCTACAGTGCCTAAAGGGAGCTACGCCCCTGACAGATGCACTGATATTTTAAATCAACGCCAGCGGTTCACGTTTGCGTATTCTGGTAGTCGCATAAGGTTGGTAACGATCCTCCAAAAAAACACTACACAAGTGTGCAAAATGCTTCTTATTGTTAATGCAAAATGAATCGAATGAACGTTCTGGTGTGATGTGGCTAATAAGCTGCCTGTAACTGTGTCTTGATGATATATGATTCCGTATGTACAGTTCAAACCCGTTGAACAAATACATCCCTATAACCATGTGAAAGTATTCACACTTTTCAGTTTAATGGACGAATTTTGCTTGATACCTGAAATTATATATATACATAACTACAGGTAAAACAGTAAGTTATTTGCCTGAGGCAAACGATTTATGGCGCCTTTAAAGAAAATAGTTCTCAAAATATTGATGGAAAATAAAAAGGAAAATTATCCTAAAACGTCAATTATAATTATAAAATGGTTTTAAATATACTACCTCTAAATGCACGATAGGCAAATTGATACTGCTTTACCGAAGTTTCTAGAAACCTGCGGTGACTTTGTGCCGAACATTACAATCTCATTTATAGACTGCGCAGATGCACTAGTTGATTTAGGTCAGAAATGCTCGCCAAATCGATAAGGTTGGTTTTCGCAGAGCGCCTATCAACTATTTACTTCTGTTGGTTCTAACCGGCCGTCCACATTAAATTATTTGAATTCAAGCATGTTACAATATAACACTGGTATTTAGGGTAACCAAGCATGTTACAGTAAACACTGGTATTTAGGGTAACCAAGCATGTTACAGTAAACACTGATATGTAGGGTAACCAAGCATGTTACATTAAACACTGGTATTTAGGGTAACCAAGCATGTGACAGTAAACACTGGTATTTAGGGTAACCAAGCTGTAACAACTGGTATTTAAGGTAACCAAGCATGTTACAGTAAACACTGGTATTTAGGGTAACCAAGCATGTTACAGTAAACACTGGTATTTAGGGTAACCAAGCTGTAACAACTGGTATTTAGAGAAACCAAGCATGTTACAGTAAACACTGGTATTTAGGGTAACCAAGCATGTTACAGTAAACACTGGTATGTAGGGTAACCAAGCATGTTACAGTAAACACTGGTATTTAGGGTAACCAAGCATGTTACAGTAAACACGGGTATTTAGGGTAACCCTTATCTCTCTGAACACCTGCTACTCTTATTAACATTCTTCAATTCTGACAAGTTCATATATGTTCATAAAGACGTTTATATAGCTTAGATGTTATCAATAAGAAGCGACAAATAATAATTTTTGAAGTGCGTCTTTCGCCGCGTTCGACATGTTCTCAGTTTTAACACGACAATGCATGGCTTAGTTACCTCTACTACTGGTTAATATATCCAGACATAAGCGAACCAGTCATAATGCTTACCCATCAATTCTGAGCACCAATGAGGGAATGCCATCTCTACCATTTTAGCATGCTCTTGGTCAAGTATCGAAATCGTCACCTCCCGAATCTGAGGCGGGTGCTTTAACAATACAACAACGATTCGGCCAGCGAACAATAACAACCAATATTAGAACAATGTAGGTTTAGATCAGACTGGTCATCTGCTCCATCGAACCAGATTATACACAAGTTGACACAACATATACGTAAGAGGAAAAGGCGACCAGCTTAATGTTTACCGGTTTTATAGCTAGGCCTAATTGGGGAAAATGTGAGCCTAGGTATGGCAAAAAATTACACATTGATTTATTACAACAGAATAGATCCAGATCAGCCTGTGTATATGTACATTCTGATCCAGATCTACACTCTTCACTAATTACATAAGTAAGGTTGTTAGAAGATTATATAGATTCTGATAAAACTGGTTAGAATTGTAAAGTATTTTAAGGTAGTTGTTAGAATTAAAAAGAGAAATTAATATGATATTAAATTACAAAAGAATAAAACAACACATTTAAACGTTTCCCCCGCTTACGCCAAGGTTAATTGATTTCCCTCGATGTTTATATTTGTCTCATTCAAACGACACTATCAGGTTTGCATCAAAAGATAATCAATGTATTGTAGACTGAAGTTAATAATACCACCACAATCGAGTTAAAAAACAGTGTAATGTGACTTGAATCAATATGATTTGAATCCAAAGTCGCATTTAAAAGTCATTTATTTTACTTTCCTGCAACTTTAAAATAGAATAGAATAAAAAATCACCTGTAATAGTTTCTTGTGCATACCCAAACAAATACGTAGGTAGATTACAATACAATTCTCCACATTCGGTCCTACGGGACTATAAGTCACCTGGAAACGACAATTTACAACGAACCAATGTGTTAAAACCAAATCATGATACTTCATGATCTGACTCTTAAACTGCCACTTAAATTATATTGATTTCACATTTTGGGACGATATACGTTAACATTGATCTGTCCGATGTGTTTTGATCCTTAACCCTTTTCCTCAAACGGCAATTCTGCAGCAGACGACTTTAAACGTATTTTGTCAACACATAGAAAATCACCATAATTGAATGGATAACCTATGACGAAAAATGGAAAACATTGTGGCAAAAGGTGAAATTGCACGTTTAGAGGCGTCAGAAAGCGTTTATATGAGGGAAAGGTTTAAAGCGTAAGTTTGAACTGGTATGTAACGTCTCAATACAATCAGTTACGCGACTTGGTTAAATTCAATCATGAATAGCGCACCAGTATCAACGACAGTACGGGGAATGATTAAAGTACAGTCAATCATATTTGACGACGACTACGATTCTCTTCTAGAAAATATTACTGATTGACTTGTCGTAATACAACAACTGAATAATGATTATTTTGGTCGGCTTGACGCTTGACGTCGTTCATCTCACTCACAGAAGCGCTCAAAGCAATGTTGATTAACTTAAATTAAGTCATATTGAGTTAAACGCAATGTTTCTACAGTAGTTTAGTTATATTACGGCGACTAGTTCACCTACCTATATATCTCATTGTTTTCGTATATCAGGGCGATAGATACCATCCATTCCCAGCAACTGGCTACCTTCAACCAGTCCACACTCAATGTAACACTACGGTTTAGTTTTCGTCTTAAAAAATAAACTAAACACATTTATTAAGTTAAACAGAGTGTTAAATGAAATATAAGTTTCGGTCTGTCAGTCTATAACTTCAAATTTAGAAAAAAGCCCACAATTTGAGAATGGCCAGTGACTGTGCGCACCTATGAGTTACTCCTATGATTAAAACATAGACGAAACTGCAACGTAACCCCATGACCTAACCAGGCTCTCTGCCCAGACTGAATATCTATCCCCGACCTATACAGAGAGACATCGGTAGTTGAACTGTTGAAATAATTCACATAAACCGTACTTATGAAGACGCATTTTTGTCTGCAAATTTTAAAAACCTTATTTTAAAATATCTAAACCCCTGAACAATACACATCACATTTTATATGCGCGTGAGGGAACTTTAATGTATTTTGGCGAGTGTTTACGGGATTTTCTTTCTACATCGAAGATGTTGTGTTTATATCCGCTTTCCCAAAAGAATGCGTTCAATAAAATTGTGAGTGTACGAGATCAGTACCAGTAGTAGTTTTACTACCCTCCTCACGTTCAAGATTTTCCATAATTTTTGACAACGAGTAACGAGTCAATATTGTATATATTCCATGTTAAAACAAGTTATCATCGGCTGTAAAGTATGAGAACGATGTTAAGAAACATATAAATGCATAGCAATTATATTATCACTTTTAAAAAGATATACATATGACAACTGAGCATTGTATTCTTGAATAGCAGTATGTGTAAAAGCCAGTTTCAAAATAATTTCATTTCTTATTAGGTGTAAAGGGAGGTAATTAGCTGCATGAAAATGTATTGATGAGAGAAACGTTTTAGAAAATACATGACTTTGTTTGTTTAAATGCATGGTGGAGCTTCAGTAGTGATGCATTATTACAGTACATATTGTAATATAATACAATGTTCGGTAAAAGGAAGTGTAACACGGACATAATTTGCATCTGTAAATTCATTCATATTTCAATTTTTTAGAAAAGACACCCAAAGATACATATCAATGAACAAAGCATGTTTACTTTAACAAAATACCTATTGATCCAATGTTAAATGCTTGACAAGATATCTGAATTGGACTTTGATTGATACATGTAACTATGGAATAATTGTAGTGCTACCAGTTAATTTGATTGTATATGCATATATCTACACAGATTGAAATACCACATGTAGGCCTATAAGAATGGCGTGAACGACGTTGCAGTAGCTCAAGTTAAGCTTTTGCATAACTGTTAGGCAACATTTCGATTTCCAAAATTATTTAGATACGAACTATGCGGGAAAGTTCCGAAGGGCATTGACAACAATTCAAACCTCATTACATTGCCTCATGGTTGAAGGGGGCCACCATCTTGGATTGGATAACAATGAAACATTGCTCCTTGTGTTTTAAGTCTGTTGACACAGAGTACCATTTTATATTGGAATGTAGAGCCTACAATTATTTAAAGTGTTTAATGGGTCAAACGAGTGGAAATGATGTCATAAAAAATAGACATAAATATATATTGTATAGAGTAGAAAGTAGAAAGTTTCTTCTATAATATGTTAAATATGTATGTCATTTACCTAGTTGCTATGCTTATGATGTGTATTGTGCTTGTTTCGGTTTCCATATCATGACTAAAGATGTTTGAGTTTGAAGTTGCCATTGAAGGGCACTTGAATATACTCAAGAATATTCGATATGTTGAATGCAACAAGGTTAAGTAATGTCCTATTGACAACAGAGTTAATGTCATTAATTATTCATTCCTAACAAACACAGACTATATGCAATATCACTCCCGATGTTCAACACATGTTGTTTGAGATATGCTGCAATATCGAATCAATCATTGACCATTCCTAGTTTTGCCCTCCCCTCTCCCACTTGCCGACTTATGATGACACATATGAATCAGACATTTTTGGCACAATAACCCTTTAAACTATGTTGAACAATAATTATACTTTCATTTACATTGTATTGATTTTACATATATTCACCTAACTGCTTTCAAAGACGTCTGCTGCAGATTTGTCGTATGTGGGAATTAAGGTAAACCCAATTGGTTTATAATTCATTCAGCAGAAACAATTAGTTATTTCTGTAAATAAATTAGTGTAAAATAGGATCAGACAGCATACCTGTATGGTTACTTATTGGTGTTAACCGATCTTAAGAGGCTTCAATTATGATCGCGTGACCAGATCATGAACATGACACATCCGTTTCCGCCTGCCCGAAGGCGAATGCAGATCCATAGCTGTGATGGTTCATAACAGTGAAATGTATTGCACCGTATGTATAATATATGAGTGGTGCTTTTCGAAAACAAACCTTAAGGTTTATTCGATTAGTGTAATTCAATCAGTCTGGCTCTACACTGTGCGCAAATTAGTCATAGGAGGTTGCAAGAAACGCCTTTAAACCGTATACATGTATGTAAAAAGGACTTTTCAACTCGTGTTATATTAACGTTTAGGTTGATTTTCACACAGCACCGATTTTACATACAATTAACATTGTCATTATAGCTGTATGTATTTTCTATATACGAGATAAATCACGTCATCAATTAAATTCATTATTGACAAATAACAAAATACATTACTTCTATATAAACTCTTATAACTTATTTGTTAAAAAACCTAAAGAAGCGAACAATTTCTATACACAGTGGAATATATATACATGTTAAAGGACAATCTAGTGACTATTTGTCTCCTATGGCAAAAACTAAAAACGTGATAAATAATTTACGTACAAAACACTATCTATGTCTGTCGTCACTTGGTTCTCACTGCAATACAACATAACTACGTCTGCTTGATCGTTTTATTACCTTATTTATTTTGTTAGTAAATTTGAAATACTCCGTATATATCTTCTCTGGATAGAGAAACAGTTATTTTTTATTTTCCTTTGCTAAACATGCATTTCTTTACATAAAAATTAAATACATAGTTAAAGCCAATCAAATTGGACAATTTATTTGTGTTATGCACTTAGTCAACTTGGTGAACTATTTTCTTTATATTTACAACATAATTACAACATAATTAGACCTCCTCAGATGCTCTCAAAGCAGTCGCGTGACCTTCTAAATGCAAACACACACGAATTCCAAAAATACCGCTTTAGTATAGTGTCAATTATACAGACTTTCTTTGGCATACATGGCTGAATGAAACCCTATGAAAAGGTCGAATCCTATGATATCGAATCCTATGATATCTTAATCACATACGGCAAATGCTGTTCAACGAGCTTAGCGCCATTTTCAACAGTTGTCCGTTTATATCACGGAGGCTAGTTCACATAAATATGTGTTCGCCGGCTTTCTGGAACCCACCACAGCTCCACGCATACTCCCAATAATAATCCAATAATAACGAATTGGCTTCCTTCCTACTGTTTCTATCTAAAGCCATTTACTGGAAGACGAATGACGAATGACTTCTCGACCGTATTTGGACTAATCTTTAACAACGGACCAAGCTACGAATGAACGTTTAAGTCGCGATAATCGGAGAGGTGTGTAAGTATTTTGGGGACTTAATGGATCTGCGAACAGTGAAGTTTGAGGCGAGCCTGTTGATCTGCATAGTCTAACTAGAGCCGTCACTGTCCATCTTCCTGTAATATAGTTCCTGATTCCTCTATCGCCAAAATCATAGAGGTGTAGCCCCGCTAGCTTTACGCCGATTTACCTTTAAGTGATCCCGTTACGGAGCGTCAGTAAGACCGCAACATCTACAGACACGACTTTTGACATATCTGCAGCAGACGACTTTTGAAAACAACGGGCCATTTCTCATTTTGCCACTAGGTTTTTAACTTTCTTCAGTAATTATCCCTACAATTATAGAGATTTACCATATATTTAGTAGACATTTTCAAAGTTGTCTGCTGCAGATTTGCTGTATCTGTGAGAGCGTTAAATCTATATAAACCGATCCTTGCAAGAAGGTACACCTTGGCATTTTTGTAGAGGTTCAGATGAGCCTCTCTTTCGGTAAAGTTTTATTAAACGTTTTACGATTCACCAGAAGCTTTCAGAAATAATTTGAATGTATTTTGAGCAAAAATGTAGATACAGATTAGCTTGCTCGGATATTAGTTTGACTCTATACTATTTCCAAGGTCGGGTTGTAGCTGTTTTTACATGGCAAGGCGTCTATGTCTTTTCCCTGTTGACGGGTTTATTTGGTTCACACCAAGCTATTTAATTGACTGCAATGCATTTGTAAGCTAATCGTGTCTAGTTTTCCTTTTAAATGAATATAAAATAGTTTTAACGAATCTTTCTTTTTTCCCTTTATTGTCTGGAAAATATTAAATATATTTTGCACATTGAAGGCGAATTAAATAATCGGCCTTTCTTAAAACAACATGCCAGAATAAAATGGAGAGACCGATCTTTACTGTCTTAGTATGTTGTATTATATTATACGCAGAACATTGTGATGTATACGAGGTATATATTTCAATAGAATAACCATTATATGGTATACAAACAGCATGATATGCAGTACTGTAGATACAGTAGAATAACCATTATATGGTATACAAACAACATCATATGCAGTGCCTTTTCTGTGTAGATACAGTAGAATAACCATTATATGGTATACAAACAGCATGATATGCAGTGCCTTTTCTGTGTAGATACAGTAGAATAACCATTATATGGTATACAAACAGCATATTATGCAGTGCCTTTTCTGTGTAGATACAGTAGAATAACCATTATATGGTATACAAACAGCATGATATGCAGTGCCTTTTCTGTGTAGATACAGTAGAATAACCATTATATGGTATACAAACAGCATCATATGCAGTACTGTAGATACAGTAGAATAACCATTATATGGTATATAAACAGCATCATATGCAATACAAACAGCACCCATTTCTACCATATTTAAAGAATTATGTATGACCCGGTCGCGGATCGAAGCCGTGACCTCCCGCATCCGAGGTGGCCACTCTACCACTACAACACCGAGGTGGCCACTCTACCACTACAACACCGAGGCGGCCACTCTACCACTACAACACCGAGGCGGTCTAAAAGATTCACAATGAATTACATGTGTTACACAAAACTAAGCTCAAAGCTACGAAGAAAGGTCTGTCTAAATAAAGGGAGTCATACACTTGTTAATCAAACAAATATGTCCACGTTCTTTAGTCACTGTGGTTTTAAAAACAAGGTTCATATTGTCCACGTCACACGAAAACCGGCATTAGGGGTTTAACGAGCATTACAGATTCAGATCAGCCTAAATCTCCGGGCCGTCCCTTCAATGTCTTCCCTGATCGCAATGAAGTGGTCCACACGCAACTAGGAAGTTTCCTGAGTGGTTATGACCAATAACTGATTTGACTAGCAGAGCTCTAGATAAGGGGCCTATTGCATATTCTAAATCCTTATTTGAACTCCAAAACTCAGTTAGACGATTCTTTTGAGTACCCACAGCATAGGTTTTAATGAGTGCTTACAGACTTATTGTGGAAGCAAGACCTATGTATTCCTTCTTATCTAGTCCTCTGTTACAAGTTTGTAATTAGATCATTACTACTATGTATGTCGATACCTCCGAAGGTCGTTTTACCCGTAACGTGGCCCCCTACTATCAATTATTCAACAGAACACATCGACACATGGTGAGTCCTGACATCCAATGTACATACAAATACCCGCATTCGGCTTTTATCATTCCACAACGCTCTTTGAGAATGTCTGAAAAGATTTGGACAAAGTCACCTAAAAAATAAATCAACCAATTGGAACTTCACGACATGCGGAAAACCTGCTCTGCAGGCTAAATAGGATCATCAATGTTCGTCATCTTGTAGTATAAGCATTCTTGACACTTCGGGTAAACGGTTAAGTCCGATTTCCCGTCTGAATATCGGTTTAAGCATGACGTGTCTCCATTAGTGAGACCAATTTTGTAAACAAGAGTTTTTTTCGTGTTAATAATTACTTCTTATCCGGATTATACCATGCGCGGAGAGTATTCACAGTTTCCTAATGACTGCCCTCCTTGGCGCTCAGGGTTGCGGTGTTAGCATTACGACTGACTGGCTGGTGTCAGGATAAATAGACCATAAGTACTGGTAACCTGCCCAGGAAACGCCCTGATATAACTGACAAATTGTTGAAAGTGGCGTAAAACACGAAACAACCAATCAATCAAAGTGTCCTTACACATCGAACACTTGGACGAGTACTCGTTAAAAGTTGTTATTTTATTCGTTGATTCAGGTAGCTTACTAGTACGTGTTCGGTGTGTTAGGACAATCTATACATACACAACAAGTTTAGCTGCACCTGATCTAAAGCCCAATTTTAGAACAACACACATTAGTTACAAGTGTAGAGGAAGATAATGCTGAGTATATGTGTGATCTTAACCAATTCTTCAGTGGTAATCAGAAGTTTCATCCAATCTTATGATGCCGATTGGCGAACGGTATAGAACCAGATAAAAGTACAGATGTGCATGTTTATCCGAATATATACTTATTCCTGATCCCTGCGTAAGCAAACCAGTACTAGGCTAGGACCTGTGCCTTGCCAAAGGGCACTCCAACATGACTGTAGTGCCGCGACTGGAGATTGCCTTGAACGTCAAACTATATGTATGACAAGGACCTCATATTGCAATTTTCAGAAATGTTTGATAAGGTAGACATTAATTAAAACCAGAATTAGTGTCCAACACTCATATGAGTCGTCCCGCGAGAAAACCAACTTTATGGCATCTGCGTAATGTATCGAGACAGATCAGCCTGCGCAGACTGATCCGGGCCGACACATTTCGTCTCAGAGGTATAGAGGTATAGAGTAATGATACCTGAAACACAGAAAATCTACAGGAGGCGAAAAGTCTATGTCCGGGTTAGCCTGCGCGGCATGCTAAGGCTGATCCGGGTCGATACACAGGCGTCCGAATTTCTATTACAGCAAAAAATGCGGAAAATCACACAATACCTCGTTAAAATACACAAAAAGTCTCTCTATATTGTATATATATACGCTTTAACAAAGATGATCGTAATGATAATTTGGGGAATCCCGCACGTGTTACTATAAATAGCCCCTCTATACGTCCATATAGTGTAATAATCTGAGATCTGAATCTGCGTACAGTGAAAAATAGAGCTCCAAAAATAGCATATTCAAATTGACTTTAATGAATATCTATGCATAGTAGGTCATATCTATTGTTAGAGGATCTATTTTTAGAGGAGCAAGTCCCTGTGCTTCATTGAAGTTAAACGGCGTTTTCAACGTTGTTTCAGTTATATCACAGCGGCCAGTTCACCTGGTGCGCGTTATTTGGTTCTCTCGCACCATTTCTCTACAAAACATTTTTTCAAGGATAATGTTTACACATAATCTATTTTTTGCAATGTTGTAAGACGAATAACGCTTGTCACAATAACTTCTTTCAATCATCGGAACTAATGAATGGCCGAGCCGGTATAGTTTGAAACATCTACTATTTCCCGCCCAAACTGGAGACGTTCGCCATAACATTTTAGCATATGTCGGAACCATGGCAAGTTCCAAAAAATTTGCTTTCCATTGAAGTCTATTAACAAATATGGGAACTATATATTGGCCACACAGTATATGCCCGGACCGAACGCCATTCACAGTACGTCGGTTTATCTGCAAAGTAGCTCTGTTACATTGCCATTGTAGAACTGAAAATACTCCACAACGCAAATATAACATTAAACATATTGTACCTCATCAGACATTTCTTTAGCCGGATTATGACTTGAACATTATCGGTCTTTAATTTTATTTTAAGTAACCATTCATTCCCAACTAATGACGCGTTTCGACACATCTGCCGCATCTGCTGCAGACAGCCTTTGTGGCAAAAGGAACTATTTATCATAATGTGTCTATTAATGGGTTGTTCCTCAATTTCGCAGTTAAATAAATGAAATCTCTTTGAATCCCCAGACATGAAGGTCGTCACGAGAAGCTACGTGTAATAATTCCTCGTGACAGACCAAGAACTCTCGGCTTATATTACAGAGACAAACTTGGCCCCGTCTTATATTACAGAGACAAACTTGGCCCCGTCTTATATTGCAGAGACAAACTTGGCCCCGTCTTATATTACAGAGACAAACTTGGCCCCGTCTTATATTACAGAGACAAACTTGGCCCCGTCTTATATTACAGAGACAAACTTGGCCCGTCTTATATTACAGAGACAAGCTTTGCCCCGTCTTATATTACGGAGACAAACTTGGCCCCGTCTTATATTACAGAGACAAACTTGGCCCCGTCTTATATATCAGAGACAAACTTGGCCCTGTCTTATATTACAGAGACATACTTGGTCCCGTCTTATATTACAGAGACAAACTTGGCCCCGTCTCATATATAACAAGAGCGCGCCGAGGAGCGAACGCCAACGATCAACCGTCTTTTCCTAAGTCACAGAAAAAGGGCATAACTGAATAATTAATAAGGCCAGAGTTATGTGACTTTGCATAGACACGTGTATTGTTCCTGGTAACATGTGCAGCATGTTTCATTTGAACATATTGAACGGGTTTTGAGTTATGAGGTAACGTTAAAGTTTTGTGGCGACGTCGCCGACGAGCTAATAAACAACATTCGAACATTTGCCAACCAGCGGTGATCCAGATTAGCCCGCACATTCTCGTTGTATCAGAATAGTTATCCTTTAACACTTGCAGACGCATCTAAACCAGACGACTTTTGAAAACATTGTGGCAAACGGAGAAATTACTCATAATGAGCAATATTTTCGATTGCTTGCCACAATATTATCAACTCCTTTTCATTCAGTTTTCAAAGTTTTGCCAAGTTCATGTCAAAGTCGTCTGCTGCGGATTTGTTGTATATGGAAAAGGGTTGACATTAAGCTTCAAATATCCAAAAGAACAAGCATCCTTGGTATTGATAATGTATACTTTATAAGAGAACGTCCACTTGACCGTTTATCACCGAAAATTAACTATACATGTAACCACAAGTTTCAAAACGTCCAAATGTCGGTTTAAGTGCGAAGTACAATAGTGACCTGATCAAGACCTTTGTATAAACAATCATCATTAATAAACATTTTCCATTAATGAGCGAGTCGTTTCGTGAAGACGCACGCGCTTAATTAAATTGCTCACATTACTAGTTACAGATAATAATTTATATGAATCTTTGCAGAACGATGAGTAGCAGGTTAATAGTGTCTAGTTACATAGACATATGTATGTACATGATTTACAGAAATAATCCTCTAATGAACAAGTTTCCTTGATCTATAAGTCCAAGAGACTTTTCGCCGACAAACACAACATCGACGTAAACATTATTAAAGTACTGTCGGATAATTGGTGTGTAAATGATGATGTGCTGTCAATGTTACTATGGTGTGTAAATGATGATGTGCTGTCAATGTTACTATGGTGTGTAAATGATGATGTGCTGACAATGTTACTATGGTGTATAAATGATGATGTGCTGTCAATGTTACTATGGTATGTAAATGATGATGTGCTGTCAGTGTTACTATGGTGTTTAAATGATGATGTGCTGTCAATGTTACTATGGTATGTAAATGATGATGTGCTGTCAATGTTACTATGGTATGTAAATGATGATGTGCTGTCAATGTTACTATGGTATGTAAATGATGATGTGTTGTCAATGTTACTATGGTATGTAAATGATGATGTGCTGTCAATGTTACTATGGTATGTAAATGATGATGTGCTGTCAATGTTACTATGGTATGTAAATGATGATGTGCTGTCAATGTTACTATGGTGTGTAAATGATGATGTGCTGTCAATGTTACTATGGTGTGTAAATGATGATGTGCTGTCAATGTTACTATGGTGTGTAAATGATGATGTGCTGACAATGTTACTATGGTGTGTAAATGATGATGTGCTGTCAATGTTACTATGGTGTGTAAATGATGATGTGCTGTCAATGTTACTATGGTGTGTAAATGATGATGTGCTGTCAGTGTTACTATGGTGTTTAAATGATGATGTGCTGTCAATGTTACTATGGTATGTAAATGATGATGTGCTGTCAATGTTACTATGGTGTGTAAATGATGATGTGCTGTCAATGTTACTATGGTGTGTAAATGATGATGTGCTGTCAATGTTACTATGGTGTATAAATGATGATGTGCTGTCAATGTTACTATGGTATGTAAATGATGATGTGCTGACAATATTACTATGGTATGTAAATGATGATGTGCTGACAATGTTACTATGGTGTGTAAATGATGATGTGCTGTCAATGTTACTATGGTGTGTACATGATGATGTGCTGTCAATGTTACTATGGTGTGTAAATGATGATGTGCTGTCAATGTTACTATGGTGTGTACATGATGATGTGCTGTCAATGTTACTATGGTGTGTACATGATGATGTGCTGTAAATGTTACTATGGTGTGTAAATGATGATGTGCTGACAATGTTACTATGGTGTGTAAATGATGATGTGCTGACAATGTTACTATAAGTACTAATAGCAAATGCATGTGAGCGGCGTCTAGCAATCTGAGATCTGAATGCATCTGCGTACAGTGAACAATTTAGACGAATATGTGCATCCACACAGTCTCGTCATACCCTTCACTATCCGTTTACAAATTTTAAGTCTTTTAAGATCTTCTATCAGAAAAACAAGAACAATAGCCACATTCATTTTACGTATATATATTTATATATATACATCTCGTAACGAAGAGTAAAACAGACCCAACATCTCTATATCAGGCTCAATCTGTAGATGTTACTAAAAGTGCTTTCATTATATTATAGACACGACACGACCTGACATTTTTTTTTTAATGATGTCATTTTTGGAAATATTTAGTCGTTTATAACATTCAACAAAACTGCAGCAGACGAGTTAAGATATACCTAGGACAACTATATTATGCCTTCTTAATGTCTTATAAAATTAATCTATTTTGTCTATGTTGCTAAAAGGGCTTTTAAAGGCTTTTTAACACAAACTAAAATTAAAGATAAGACGAGACAAGGTAGACACATTTAAATATGGCATCTTTAAAATGTTTAAAGTTTAACTCTTTCAGCGCCAAAGGCAATATTCAGGTTTTTGCAAACAGTACTGATTCAGGCGAGTCAGCTCGTAACGAGCTGTCTCACCTGAAATCAGCATTGTTTGCCTTTTATTTATCAAAATAGTCCAAAGTTGTATTACATGAGAAATGGAGACGCGCTATTGTGAAGATGGAAGAGTCTACTTTAAACAATTCGGCGCTGAAAGAGTTAAACATTTTCAAGATAAAACAGAACTGTAGCAGAAGACTTTTAACGCATCTAGGGAAACGTCAACTAATGTTAAATTACTATTGAATAGAGTGAACATAATGAGCAATTACACCTTTTGCCAGTCGTATACTGTAGATGCGCCAAAAATATGTCTGCAAATAATAATGGGAAAAGGGTTAGGAATACGAGCCCTGCAACAGAAAGTCCGAGCAGATTATTCATGGTTTCACCCCCAGGTTATCACCAGCTTCTATAATGTTTCGAGACGCGTTAACGTCACAGTTAAACTGGCCGAGTAGGCATCTGACATGGAGAGAGAGAGCTCGATAATAGTAGGTGTGGAAAGTATAAACGCTAAGAGAAACTGCTCATTTAAATAAAATTCAAATCAAAATAATTTGCTGTAAATCAAATCTTTAGATAGTACTGATTTGACGTAAATATAAGTCATTGATACTTAAAAGAATAATCCCGGCTAGGCGAAGTTTTGGAGCTTCATTCAAAAAGAGTTTGCCTAAATAATCCTAAAATTGTTTTAGGGGTCATACTATTTTTCTACTCCAGTCTTGGATTCTTAAATATATATGTGACAGAAAGTGTTCAATAGAAGGTCTAGACATATCAAATTGTTTTAAACGCCTTTAAGCTGTCGTAAACGAATGAATTAACCTTTTTTCCTCACACTTTCCCATCAATTTCTAACTGCCCTTTGGCAATTTTACAGGCTTTAACGCTTAGACGATTTAGATCTTTCGAGCAATGGAGATCATTTCATTCATTTGTTAAAGGTATCTATTTCTTTCAAGAATGTTTCAGTGATAGCATGGCATTTCCTTGATAAGATAATATAAACAATATGGGTAGTGAGTCGATTTACGGTGTCGTACTGTGGATTAAAGTAGCCCCTTATAAACGGGGGATAATATCCGAAAAATCCTGCAAAGCTACATTTATTAGGACTATACTCGATTCGGAATTACCTCACTAAAACGGCGCAATATATATTTGGAAATTGATTGTTTTGTGTTTTACGCCGCTTCAAAACTTTCTCAATTATATGACGGCGTTTCCTGGGTAAGTTACGAGTAGTACTGGTCCATTTGTCTCTGACATTAGAGAGTCCATCGTAATAATAACCCCTTCATCCTAAGTTCCATGTTTTAAGTATTTTGTATGAGCCGGTCGGGCATAGCATCCGCGACCTTACGTGCACGAGGCACAGTAGAACCGAGGCGATCGATCTTTGCGAAGTACTTCAACTTTCCAGGTGTACATACATGCCGTAACCATTTCGTGATATAAACGTTATTTTACAACATTGCTGCTGACGACATTGATAACTTTTGAAAACACTTCACTGACAAGCTGCTGAACTCTGACGTAGCATGGAAGGTATACGTGGGCTGCAAAGTGTGGTCGGTACGCCTTAGCCAGAGCCAATTGGATTCTCTTTCGGTCGCTTTTCCCAGAGCATTGGCTGCATCGTTCCTGTTATTCCCCTTTATCCACATATATCGCATCAACTTAGCGACGGTTTGTTATGGGGGGGGGGGGGGGGGGGGGGGGGGGGGGGGGGGGGAAAGAATGGTCCTCTGCAAACTGACTATTCCGGAAACACTCAAATTGCCCAAACCTTGCTTCTACAAGTTTTTAGCAAGATATGCATATCTAGTTTTATTTAGATTATGCGATTGCGCAATTTTTCTTGTCCGAAGATACATTAATATCTACCACGATAAGTCTCTTCGGGGATTTGGACAATAGCATTATACGGGCCCCTATATGGTGAAGCAATTCTCGCACACGTTTATCATACCACTGGTCTTAGTGTCTCGAAATATGGTGTTTATGTGCCTCGTGGATTTTTACACCGTTTTCTTGTCACTTATAGCCCGGATATCCACGAGTTTTGCAGTACATGTATTTTATTTCATAATTTCGCGTTATATAACTGGATACATCACGGAGATTTATTAAATTACAATTTTGACAAAACGGGACTTTTAAGTGCATTCCATTTGCAGGTGTGATATTATAGCTTGATTAAAGTTGATTAAAATGTTCAACACCACTGCTTTAGAAACAAATTTGAAACCATTGTCCTAATACTCTTTATACGACGAAAATGAGGGTATGTGAAGAACATTTATACATTAAACACACTTTTCATTGACAGGCGGTTCGGCACAAATTGTAATTTTGACAGTTATTGAATGAGATAATACCTTAACACAATAAAATAGATTTTAATGTTTCTGTTTTCCCACACAAATCACGAACACGGAAGGTTTGATGCCATGATTCATTTACTTTTCAGACAGATAAATACTGATACATGTTTATGCATGAGTTGTATTACAAATATTATGGATCGCATCAGAGTACATCTAGACATATAGAGAAATACTAATTCATCGATGTACTACGAAAACCAACACAAAGCTGTTTCGAACATTCATCTTGCTGTACTTTTTGTTGCACTTCCCGTCTATTGTTTTGCGAATTTATTCATACAAGAAGTGATCATTGGCTTACAGCTACAAGTAATAGCAATTACTACGGTCTTCTAACAGCCTATCTGCAGTTCTCCTGACAAATTGCCGAATGTAACTTACGTGTTGCGAATTGACTTTATTGTCACGTCCGGTCGACAAAGTTACGGCATACCTAGGATCTAAAAGTTAGAGGTGCCAAATTACCAAAATAATCTGCTTCAAATGCGTGTGTGTCTATATGTGATTTAATGTGTGTTATGTTCTCGTTTATGAGATGAAATGAAAGTGATTGCATATGTCTACCTTTCAGCTGTTAAGAGATTAAAAGTATACAAGAGACATTCTGCGTTTTCCCCCGGTAGTGTTGTCATCCAAAAGGGTAGTGTTAATAAAAAAGAAACGAATTCATATCCCGGCTGACATGAATACATGTAGCTTTAGAATGGATACGCCTTAGTTGATATTGACAAGGAGGCTATTGCAGAGACATAATGTATCGATCTGTCTCTGGCTATTGTTATTAAAATAGAAAAACGCTTTTACAGTAATGTTAAATACTGTTGAAAGCGTCCCTGCCAATAGATGTTGTTTTTCTATAAGGATCACAGATACGTGTACTCTGTAGCTGAAACTTGTTTGACATGCGAAGATAATTGATCAAAGCATTTAAACAAACCCCCCTGTTAAAATGTTTACCCGTTCCGTTATTCGAACGTCATAGAACGTCTGCGGCGATGTCTTATTCAACGGTTAATTGGACTTTGAGAAACAGACATTTAACTGTTCGTGATGTTTAAACTTTGATTTTGATGTTATAGACAAACGAATCAGTGGAGCCCTGTCTTGCGTTTAAGAGACACATTGCATAAATGCGTGCATAAGACTCAAGTGAGCTAGTGTAAACACATGGTCACTTCAGAAGTAACACTATTATATCTTTATGGATGTAATACAAACATAAATGTTTTTTCTGACAAAGAAAAACAAACTAAAAGTGTAAGAGACTCATTGCATGCATGCGTGCATAGAAGACTCTAGTGAGCTAGTGTAAACACATCGTCACTTCAGAAGTAACACTATTAAATATTTATAAATGTAATACAAACATAAATGTTTTTTCTGACAAAGAAAAACAAACTAAAAGTGTAAGAGACTCATTGCATGCATGCGTGCATAGAAGACTCTAGTGAGCTAGTGTAAACACATCGTCACTTCAGAAGTAACACTATTAAATATTTATAAATGTAATACAAACATAAATGTTTTTTCTGACAAAGAAAAACAAACTAAAAGTGTAAGCCCCCTGGTTATACACCAATGTAACTCTAATATGAACCAACATTGTGGACTCGACCCGGATCAGCCTAAACCGCGCAGGCTAACCCGGACAGACAGTTTTCGCCTCCTGTGGATTTTCTGTTTCAGGAATTATTACTCTATACCTCTCTCTCTCACTGAGACGGAATGTGTCGACATGGATTAGCCTGCGCCGATTGTGCAGGCTGATATTGGTCGATACATTATGCAGATTCCATAATGTTGGTTTTCTCGTGGAACGGCTCATATCAATATATCTGCGTAATGTATCGACCAGATCAGCCTGCGCTGTCCGCGCAGACTGATCCGGCCGACACATTCCGTCTTAGGGGGGATAAATGTATACAGTAGTTATTCCTGAAACAGAAAATCCACAGGATACGAACAGTGTCGGTCAAGGTAAGCCTGCGAGACATGCTTAGGCTGATCCGGGTCGATACTTTACGCAGATTCCATAATGTTGGTTTTCTCGTGGAACGGCTCATATAAGCAACTACACCCAATTGACATGCGCAGTTAGTTTGCTTCAAGCAACTACACCCAAATTGACAGGCGCAGTTAGTTTGCTTCAAAGAAAAAGGATAAGCTCTTCGGCATTTCACCTCTATAATCGATTTTCAGACTGTTGATTTCAGGCCAGGGGAACCTAAAAAATTGGTCATTAAAAGAATCCTCTCCCTAAATTATTATAATTGGCCTAAAATTGGTGAACATGGTGAACATGGTGAACATGGTGAACATGTACACGATTGTTCTATTGTAATATTGCAGCTGCGTTTGCTGATCAGTAATAAATGAAAACAACGCTTGCATAGCAGGAAAGGGCTGCACACATGTACTGTGTTTTGGCTTTAATAACCATAGTTTTCTAAAAGAAAAAAATCATTTAAAAAGTAAAAGCAAAAGACGGTACATCGAATATATATTAAGTGGCCGCCTTTACATTAGCGGTCAAATTTGATTGAGTGGACACGGACTATTTCCTGAATGACCGGATATCTCATTGTCCTCTGGTCATTTTTCAATATTACAGCCCATGCTGGTATACTGTCCAAGCGCATTACGTACATATATTAGATTTATTCTTTTGAAGCCGTGCCCCAGGAAAATTAACCTGAAGATGTTAGAAACACATGTAGACAAAGACCAGCATGTGAATGGATCCACTCTCATCAGAATCTACAATTATTTTTACCCCGGCATGAGATGAGGGGGATTCACAAAAGCCTCATGTGATTGACCTTTTACCACATACACCAAATATACAGCAGACAATTTTGAAAGTATGCAGTCAAAAATATTGTCACTATACATAAAAGTTGAATAATTGATTTGAGTTGAAATCATTGTGGCAAAGGAAGATATTGCTCCTTTTACCACAATTGTTTTCAAACGTTGTCTGCTGCGACGCCGCCATGTCGTCTGTATCAGGAAAAGGTGTAAGGTGAATTCCAATCAGCCTGTGCAATTCCGCATATGGTCGTTATTTAGTTTTTCATTACTTATTGAATTGTCCTGGTAACCAACCTATTGATATTGTTGATACGTGTCGAGGAAGATCAGTCTGGAGAAGCTATGCTGTCTTTTCTAGTAATACAATGTAAAACATAGGTTTCTTTAAACATTCCTAAGGCTAAGTTGCGAACAAAGCAGAAGCAGATATGAATATGTTGATTAAGATGTATCAACAATTTACGAAAGTGCCAAAACATTAGCCAAAACCATTAGTAGTCATGAACACAGTACATTTGATTAACTCTTTCAGCGCCAAAGGCAATATTGAGCTTTTTGCAAACAATGCAGATTCAGGTGAGTCAGCTCGTAACGAGCTGTCTCACCTGAAATATGCATTGTTTGGCTGTGAGTTATAAAAATATTCCAAAAGTCCTATACTTTGAAATTAGAGTCGTCCGAGATTGAACATAGAAGATTCTACTTAAAACAATTCGGCGCTGAAAGGGTTAACGCCAAAGGAAATCCCCCGCCAGGGTTTATCATAGAACTCTCGACCTCCTCCCCAGTAAGAGCATGCTGCATACTTATACAGTGTTCAGATTATATTGAATACTGAATGTTACAGTAGATTCGTGATATGATCATGTGACATATTGAATTGTTCCGGAAAAAAAAGTATATTTCAGTCACGTGATAGGTGATAAACCAATTACAACGAGCAATACACATTGCTTTTGAGCCAACTTAAACATACTCGGTATAATATAACTCTTTCAGCGCCAAAGACAATTAAAGGCTTTTGCAATCAACGCAGATTCTCGTAGACAACGAGATTTCTCTCTTGATATCTGCATTGTTTGCCACTTAAATATTTAATTTTACCAAATTTCCCGATGGACGAAAAATGGAGTGGTCCAATTTTCAACATGGAAGAGTCGACTTTGTGAAATTTGGCAGTGAAAGAGATACACACGATTCAGTTACATTTGTTTGGCAATATTCCAGCTCCTACGATAACAACATACGATAAATCTCGATGATGGATGGTAGGTCAAAGACAAAACACCCTGGGAACTATAATCGCTAATCATGTCGTTAACCACTAGTCTAGGTAATCCTATTTGGCTGAACATAACACTGTATAACACTTTACTATACTTATCAAATATTTAATAGACGACTTTTGACCATTTCGCTGCCAAAGGCAATTAAAGACTTCTACTTATGCAAACAATGCAAAGTCAGATGAAACAGCTCGTAACGAACATTGTTTGACTCTTAGACATTAAATTTTACCATATTTACTGTTGGGCGATAAATGGAGTGGTTCAATATTTTAAACATGGAAGAGTCGACTTTGTGAAATTTGGCAGTGAAAGAGTCATTTTTCCACTTTTTTTAGAAAATCTATATAAAGGAATTTGGTATAATTAAATAAAGTTAACAACATCGTAGCTATAGGAAAAATTGTTCTCTGACGGCAATTTCTCCTTTTGGCCACAATGTTTTGAAAAGCCGCCTGCTGCAGTTGAGTCAAAACGCGTCTTTACGTAAGAAAGGAATGTTGGCAGTATGTCTGAGATACAAACCCAGCGATTCAGAAAAACATATTTTTAACAATTGTTTGGAAGATATTATATAAATGCCACTTCCAACAGTATTTCCGCAGTTATATCAAGGCGTTTCCTGGCTAATCTGAACGCACTACATGTACCCTTAAAGTCCCCCGTACACCATATTCGTGTCTTCATGACATACCAAGAGTAAGATTAACTCATTTAACAATATTTAGGCTTTTTCAAACAATTCAGATTCGTTACGAGCAGTCTCACCTGAAATCGGCATTGTTTGCCTTTAAGTTTAGTCAATATTCAAAATCTCTTATTACATGAAAAAAATCGAGTCGCTTTTTGAAAATGGAATAGTCTACTTTAGGAAATTGGCCGCTGATAGAATTAAACAAAGAGTTAAGGATAAAAACTATCAAAGTGTCGACTACATACCCTATTTTATTTTAATGATTCGGAGAATAAATTCCGCTTGTATTTGTCTTTTTCGGTCTATGCCACATTAAGAAAACAACTCATACCTCGCTAATATGTACAATGTTTAAGTAGGTACCAGTTCACAGAACTCTTAAACACATATTTCTTTTTATTTAACCTGCGTCCTTTTGCCTTAAGGCTTTTGAGATGAGAAAACTCTCTATTCTAAAATGGTACATCCATGTTATGTGGCCCTTTACATGCCCACTATCTTGAACAGTCTATCTTGGAAAATTAATTCCATATTTATGTTTGTATGCATATCCTAATCCAACCAACCAATTACACACACATGTCACATGAATGTTTCTTTTAATGTCCTCTTTCAGAATTGTCGACGTATTTAAATTATATATATAACTTTGATTGGGCATCAGAAAGGAGAATCAAATGCCTAAACTTTAAAAAATGATTTTCCTCTTAATCAAATTGTCGAATTCCAAGATATTTTGGTAGAGATGTCTCTAAGGTGACCCTTTACAAGGTATTGATTAGTTAACAATCATTGCGACCAGGCGACGTCAGAAAAGGGGTAACATTACAATACTAAATAATTTCATTTTTAGCAAGGGGCTCGTTAGAGCCAATTGCGATAGTGGACGAAATCCGAAGACGCTCATCATTTTGAGACTGGATGCTAGACTAGTGTTTTATAATATCGATATTGAATTACGTCACGTCTGTCTTTCTATATCAACTCTCTGTTTCTGAACACCATCTCGGGTTCAGAGAGATGTCTTGGTAGTTGCAGATCGTATATAATGTCAATGGAAGTTGATCATATGTGGAATATATTTAAAAAATGAATGGACTGTTGCCATCTAAAACTGATGTCGGTCCTTTCGAACCGCCAAATAGTTCCTGTCTAAAAATCAAAATGCGGTAACTTGTTGGCATATGAAGCGGGAAATTTGATTTGATTCGACATCACGTACCCAAAGGAAAGAACTCGAAAGAAATTTTATGTTAAAATATAATGAATTACATGATTAAAAAAATATAATGTATTTCTACGCTTTCATCATATTTGATCGCGCGTAAAGTTCAAGGGTGATTCCTAAATATTGTAAATCAAGTGGAGTAAAGGCAGCTTTTCGATTCCGACTCAAAAACAAATTCAGATAATCGAGTCCTAATGATAACATATATACTTAACACATACAATTACTGAAATAGTAATAAGATAAATAGTTGACAAAATATAACATATACGGAAAATGAGTAAGTTAGACTAGGCGTCGGAATTTCCAAAAATCCTTTCGAATAAAATGTGTAAGACGCTTTTCAGCGGTAACGTTAATCAGGAATCTAAGAACAAGAGTATTTCATTCTAGATTCCTGCGTAAATACATCAGATTCTCAACCGAAAATAACCATAACAACCCCAGAAGACGGAATAAGATAGTCAAGTCCCAGTGATAAAATATAATCCAAAAGAGAAACAAATTATTTAAATGATAGTTGTTTTTTATAAAGATAAAACGCTTCAGTTATAAATAATTCGCTAGCTCGTTTATCGATTTTTAATAATTTCATATATTAACTCAGCACAATGGTGGTGTGCGGCTATTATAACGGTTTGCATACTCGCTTGTCTCGCGGGAGACTAGGGTTCGATTCCCGGTCTTAGTAGTTCTTTTTGTTTTAAATAAAAAATATTTTATAATTATCTTTTTCATTTAAAACGTTTCACCTGTGCGTTGTGAAGCACTTTAAGATATTGATCAATTCGTTTGTATGATGTTTTACGTCGCTTTTGACAATATTTCAGTTATATACGCTGAAGAAAATGTAGATAACACTGGATTTTATTTCTGCTTTGATAGTAGAATTGGACTCTCAATATACTTATCATTGTTAGGCAATTGTGATTTTGATATGACATGTATACGTGTTAATTGCATAAAAAAAAACGACTAAAATCCATTGTAAACTAGGAGGTGTGCTTAGCAGAAACTATCCAGATAGCAGATGCGCATTATTATGTATGTCAAATCTTAGTTTAAACTTATTTATTTTAAATCGATTGCGAAACAAGCTTTAAGCTTATATTAATCACGCTCGATGTCTGCTTCCTGGATACTTAACCAGTACTCGCGCCGATTGTGTGGAAAAATCCCAAAGTCAGGACCCGCTCATCACGGGACTCGAACCAGGGACCTTTGGTGTGAGAGGCCGACGCTCTACCTCTGCACCACTGTATTCAAATCTTAGAATATCGATAGACGACCATACTGTGTGTACAGTATTTTGCGTTTAACTCCGTTATCATTCAATATATGGACATAACAAAGTGCGATTGTAAACTGTTCAAGTTAGACTTCTGGGACAGGTAAATGCATGTCCAAATGTAATCTGCAGTTAGCCCCTTGCTGTGAGCACTTTCAGTGCTTTCATTCTGAAAGTTCTCGTCACAATCTTATGATAATAAAATGGTGTCCATTCCTTGCAGTTTCATCCTACCTTAATAACATTTCCCCCGATTTTAGAAGTAATATATTTGCTACTATATCCTCACTCAGGTGATCGATTTAGGACCAGCTTTGTCCACTTGTTAATTATGTAATCAATGTGCTTGTCTGATATCAAAAACCCTTACCCACATACAATAAATCTGCTGCAGACGACTTTGAAAGCAACTTGGCAAGGAGATAAAATATATATAAATGAAAGTATACTTATTTTTAATGATCAGACATTGTGGCAAAAGAATAAATTGCTCATAATGAGCAATTGTTCCTTTTGCGGCAAACTTTTCCTATGTCGTCTGCTGCAGAGGCTTCAGAAACCGAATGTATTAAGGAAAGGGTTAAGCAGAAATGTGAGCCCCCACATAACTTGTTCCAGCCATAGTGATTGTTTGCAAAAGGTAGACGACAGGTGAAATCCGAAAAGGGCTGAAATGAACAAATTTCCCCCGATAGTCAATTCAATATATTTTATTGGCATATAACAAATACATGTTGTCGCCAAAATTTACAATACCTTTGGCGGTTTATATTACAATACATATTTATTACAATTTTACATAAGAGAAAAGCATGATATGATAAAATTAAGTTTCACCATCTCTTTTAATATTTGCTAAGTAAATATATTTGGACAATTTGCATAACATAGATCTTTGCTCTGATTTCATTAACTTTTGAAATTTATATATATTTGGCCAGTTGTAATAATACCTAGGAAGACACTCTATTCTTAGATCCCTGTACATAGGGCATACCAACAAGAAATGATATTCATCTTCTATCATATTTAAATTGCACATGTTACATTTTCTATTTTCTCTTTCAATATTTCTAAATCGTCCTTCCTCAATTAAAAGTTTGTGAGAAGAACATCTAAATCTTGTCAGAGATACTCGGTGTTTGATATTACTGACAAAATCTAAATATTTTTCTCTTGCAAAATTATTCTTGATTAATCTGTATGTTTCTAATTTACTTGACTCATTTACATCGGAATGCCAACTTTGTATATATAAATCTTTAATTCTTTGTATAATATAATTCATTTCTGTGCCAGATATACTACTTAAATTAAACATATATGACAAACCACTTTTATCCAAAAGATCATTCACATTTTTTCTAAACTCATTTATATAATTACCATCTTCGTCTTTCATGTTATATATTATATGTATTAAAGTTCCCGGAGAGTTACATATTTTGCTCCAATATTTAATTATATAAATATTACGTGAAATAACAAGTGGATAGCGTCCCAATTCACCATACAGTGTTGCATTTGACGTTTGTTGTCTTACCGATAATATTTGTTTCAAAAATTTTAAATGTACCTTTTCGACCTCATTTCCTTTATGAAATCCCCAAACTTCTGTTGCATACATAAGTATGGGTAATATCATTGAATCAAACAAATTTACTTTTTCGGCTACGTTTAAGGATATTTGTTCAAACAGAGAATTAAGTGAAAATAAAGCCTTCCTGGCTTGTTCAGACAAACGCTTCTGTGTATTATAATATTTTCCATTACAAGACAAGGCAACACCTAAATAATTAAACTGTTTTACTAATTGTAATTGTTGACCTTTGTAAGACAAATCAATCTCTTTACAAGGTGGCCCTTTTTGGCAAACCATTACTACTGTTTTCTCTGTGTTTACCTTCATTCCCGATTCATCGCAATATCTTTCTAAATTATCTAGCAAAGTCTGAAGACCTTCCTTAGTGTAAGAGAATAAAACAGCGTCATCAGCAAAAAGCAATAAAAACAGCTTAATATCATCTATATTCAAGTAGTCATTTGTCTCTGTATACAAATATTGATACATGTCATTTATAAAGATAACAAACAAAAGCGGTGAGAGTGGTTCCCCTTGTTTTACACCCATGTAGCTTTCAAAATATTCACTTGTGAGCCCATTAGCTCTAACAGAAGCCTTGACTTTCTCGTAAATGGTTTTTAACATTCTAACAATTTTCGTTGAAGCTCCACTTTTAATTAATTCGTACCAAATACCATTTCGATAGACCATGTCAAAAGCTTTCCGAAAATCTATAAAAGCACAATATAATTTCCGCTTTTCACTGTTTATAACTCTATTTATTATAGAGTTTAATATGAAAACACAATCAACAGTACTTCTGTTTTTGCGAAAACCAAATTGATAATCCGTTAATTTGTTATTACTTTCTGCCCAAATACGCAGTCTAGTATCAAGTACATTAGAGAATATCTTTGAAAAAATACTTGTAAGAGTGATACCTCTGTAATTATTTATGTCATCAACATTGCCTTTTTTGGGCACTGGTACAATTACCCCTTTAGTCCATTCTTCAGGGTAAACATTGTTTGTATACATATGATTAAATAATTTACATAAAACTGGTGATAGTATATCTTTACAATCTATAAACATGTCTGGAATCAATAAATCGACCCCACCACTTTTGCCACGTTTTAGTGAACTAATTGCTTTCAAAATTTCTTCAACAGTGAACTCCCTATCTAATTGATCAACTGAATTAATAGTATACTCCTTATTACGTAATTCACTCTCTATATTTACGCTTGAAAAGATATCATCATTTGAAAAAATATCCCTAAAATATTCAAAATATTCATCATTTGTTATGTTAGATTTAACATGTTTCTTCTTTTTTCTTTTATTAATTTCAGCCCAAAATGATTTAGAATTCTGCTTAGCTAAATAAGTAAATTTACTTCTTTCCGACAAACGATATTGTGCACGTGCTCTTCTTTTAATAAGACTATAATTGCGTCTACTGGCTAACAGTACATCACCATTGTATAAACTATTATTTTTACGATAAACTTTGTTCGCTACATTACATTGTTTGCGAGCGGTATAGCATTCTTGATTGAACCACGGGCTTTTAAATTTTACCTTGCCTGCATTGTGATTATTAGTATTAGTTACACATTAGCTTCTACACCATCATGCAGGTGATTAATTGAAAGTCCTCTTGGTCCTCATGTTTAAACATAGTTCTTTTAAATTTATTTCTAAACTTTCTGAAAGTCTTTACTTTATTATTTGCTGTTCGTAATAATAGACGACAGCAATACGAATTTAAAACATTTTATGAGTATGCTAAACATATGACATGAACATTATTATCGTCTAGTCAATTACGTTTAAAATCATTTTTTATGGCCAAAGTATGTTTTTGATTTTTGTTTACAATCATTCTAGGTAGCACCTATAGATATATTATTTTTCAATTATGTTACTGTCTTGACCATTTCTGTATATATATTTGTGAAAATCAACCGTGAGCTGTTTATGGTGAAAATAAAATAATTTTTCTATTCTGTTATAATATAATCGTGCTATCGACTTTCTGGTTTCCTTTATTAGTTTCATACAGACCTCTTATAAACTATAAACTGTGAAATGATGATGATATTGTTTTTATTAACCCTCGCCATATATAGTTGGCGAACAAAAAAGACACCTCGACTGTGAAATCAGATATGTTAGTTTATAAATCTAAATACCACAGAAACGGCAATCAAGTCGTCAACAGATTGTTTTTGTTAATTTGATCCACGTGCACGCTCCCATTAATTGATTACGATGTCTCTGGTGAACAAGCACACATATGTTGCTTATCCCTTTTCCGCATATACCACACACATATGCAGCAGACGACTTTGAAAACATAGTGACAAAAACCTGAAAAATCTCCATAAAAGATAGCTTAATTGTTAAAAAAAGTTGAAAAACATTGTGGCCAACGGTGAAATTGCTCATCATGAGCAATTTCACCTAAGCCCACAATGTTTTCAAAAGTCGTCTGCTGTTATTGCGTAGAAATATGTCTGCAGTTGGGAAAAGGTTATCTAGATTTGTTTGAAATATGTAATATATCATACTGAACATATATATGCATCCAGTCGGAAAATGTCTGCTTCAACTGTAGACAGGTTTTAACCCATCACTTCACACAGACGACATTTGCCATTGAACATGACTTTTGAAAACATTGCAATAGAAGGTGAAATAGCAGTTTCACATTTTATTGCAATGTTTTCAACTCTTGATCAATATAAATCTTTCAGCTTTCTAAATTGTTGAAATTGTTCGCCTGATGATTGTAAAGCAGACGACATTTAAAAAGTCATGTGAAGTAATTGGTTAAAACAATGTAAGAAACGAACAAACCTATACATTTCAAATTCAGAAGGGTTTTATCCTTATTCTGCTAGGAAATAACGTAAGATCTTGTAAACGAGACGAAAACTTCTTGAATTATTTAGAATATATAGTTAATCGGGTATGTAACACTATGGACACCGAACCGTCTCTAGACTGAGCCCGTTCATAAAGTAACAGTGGCATGTAAAACATCAGTCCAAAACTAAATCCAATTAACTTTTCAATTATTTTAGAAAGTCACCAAACTTCAACATCTCATTATATCCCAACAGACCTTTGTTCAGTATATTTAGTTTAGTTTAACCCTTACCCATTTGCAGAAACGTTTGAAGCGTCGACAGCAGACGGCGTTTGCAAACATCGTGGCAAAAGGAGAACTTGCTCATAGTGAGCTAGTCTTTCCTTTTGACACAATGTTTCCAGCTGTATTCACTACTTGTTCTTTCATTTATATTGATTCTACTGCAGCTACTGTGTTGTATGTGAGAACGATGTAAAGGCAAATAAATAAAAGTATGCCAGTTTAGATGATTTCCAAACATCACTTGTCTAGTTCCCTACGTTTGATAACACACATTTCTAATAACATATGGGTCCAATTCCATCAACATTACTTAGTGCTAAATAATACTTTAATACTTAAACGCATATCTCATCATTTTTGTTTCCCTAATAAAAATGGCAAAATAATTTCTTTTCTTAAAAAGAAGTATTTGTCAGCAAGGTAACTATTTATGTCCATTTAGTCATATACTTAAATTTATTTCACAATTCATGTATTACAAAATATTAGGGAAACAAAAATCATGAATTATGCCTTTAAGTATTTAAGTATTACTTAGCAATAAGTAATGTTGGTGGAATTGGACCCTGTTCGTAAATGTGAAATCACATATGTAGTAGGTGAGGAATTGACCACGATCGATTACACACAAATGACCTTCAACAGTCAATGAAGTTGTAAACTGATTGATCAGCTGGGTAGTTCTATCAGTCTGAATACAGACTTGAAATGATAGCAATTAGCCGAGCCCCGGTAGCTAAGTTGGTAGCGACGCGGGCTGTCAATCCAGAGGTTGTGAGTTCGAATCCCGGCTCGGCCAACTTTCTTTCATAGGATTGACAAAAGTCAATGCGACATGCGTCATTCGTCTTCCACCATTAGGCTAAGTCTATGTGGAAAAGCAGCCAGTTGCTTGGGAAGATTGTTGTGTGTAGTACTGGTGTGAGAAAACCAGGAAATGCATGAGTAGGTGAACTGGCCGCCGTGATATAACTGAGGAATTGTTAAAAACGGCGATAAACATCAATCAATCAATCCATGATAGCAATGAATGCGGTGGACGCCAATACACACCTGCTGTATATCTAATTTAATTTACTATAATGATGATTTAGATATAATAACTAGCTTGAACATGTATTTATGAACTTTTTTCGTGACGCAGACGACTTTTCTTATTTTGGTCGCAGACGACCATTCAAGTCTTTTATCGGAGAATTCCCTACAGTAGACTCTTCCATGTTTAAAAACGGGCGACTCCATTTTTCATGTAATTTCTTGATAACTAAAAGGCAAACACGGCTGATCCAAGAAGAGACAGCTCATCTTATAGTGTCTTCAAACCCCCAAATATTGCCATCCGCGTTGAAATAGTTAACTCTTTCCCACCACAAAAACATCTGCAGCAGTCGACTTTTGAAAATATTGTGGCAAAAGGAGAAATTGCTCATGATGAGCAATTTCTCCTTTGGCCAAAATGTTTTCAATTTTATCTAACAATTAAGCTATCTTTTATGGAGATTTTTCAGGTTTTTGTCACTATGTTTTCAAAGTCGTCTGCTGCAGATATGTTGTACGTGGGGAATGGTTAAAGCAATGTAGGATATGCGGTATGTATGAACGCCACAAACCCTTCCAGTATACGTCAGGCTAATCCGGGCCGACACATTCCGTCTCTGGGTAATAGCGGTATAGAGCATTGATTCCTGAAACGGAAAATCCACAGGAGGCGAAAATTGTCTGTCCGGGTTAGCCTGCGTGGCATGCTTAGGCTGATCCGGGTCGATACTTTACGCAGAGTCCACAGTATTGATTTTCTCGTAATTTGCCTCATATGACGAGCACATACCACACCTATAACGGTCATTCAAGTCGTAAACCGATAGGCTAGATCCTTCTATCAGACTGGAAACAGACATCTGCCTGATGGAAGAAATTCACACCAGCTCTAAATTTATTGTGAGTTATTTAAAACATTTATATGGATCCTTTTAACATTTCAATATTCAGAAACATATGCAATGATTCTATACAGTCCTCTATCTAGGATTCACTTCTTTTATAAACATAATGGCGTTGTTATTATTAATGACTTCCTGAACACGTGCAGAAGTTGTAATTGCCGCTGTAGTAGACAACTTATAAAATCATGACAATCATGGTAATTCCAATCAATCAACTTTTGAATTAAATATACTGTTTTAGTTAACTTATATACCTTTCGTTGTCAAGTTATGGCGAATGGGGTCGGCGATTTTCGAAAACCAGCCTTAAGGCATTGGCAAACAATGAATGAACGAACGAATATGTTATTATAGTGATATATGTTATTCACAAATCACCGTACGGCCGGCCTAATTGGGCTTACTAGTCACTATATATATACATACTTGCAACGACTGTGAACATTTACTTACGCATGCTCTCAGCTATTATACACAATTCAATATATATAAACATACATGCATTCACATAAGCGTTAACATTCATGAACTATTATATCAATGTATATACTGGCTGTGCATAGTTTTACATACATACAGTTATGAATACAGTTTAATGATACTAACAAACAATTAATGTCGAGCTGTTGTAATTCATTTTTTGCAGTCCTTGAACTGTCAACCCTTTCCCACATATAACAAATCAGCAGCAGACAACTTTGAAGACATTAAGTAAAAAAACCACATTGAAAAACATTGTGGCAAGAGGAGAATTTTTTATCATGATCATTTTTTCGTTTTGCCACAATATTTTCCAGAGCGTCAGTATGAGGGAAAGGGTTAACTATTTCCCGGATACAGATTATTCTGGGATTTCACTAGCAGACAATTTCAGACAATATTTTAAAAAGGTGACATTTGATTTTCCGGACTTGTCCAAATCAAACGACTCTAGAAATATAATAGCAGGTAATAGAATATTAACGAATATACAAACAAGAGCAAATTTAACTTTGTCCCCAGTGTTTTTACAGCCCATATTCACTGGTAGCGTCACATTTTGTCCCCAGTGTTTTTACAACCCATATTTACTGGTAGCGTCACATTTTGTCCACAGTGTTATTACAGCCCATATTCATTGGTAGCGTCACATGTTGTCTGCAGTGTTTTACAACCCATATTCACTGGTAGCGTCACATGTTGTCCACAGTGTTTGTACAGCCCATATTCACTGGTAGCGTCCCATTTTGTCTACAGTGTTTTTACAACCATATTCACTTGTAGCGTCACATTTTGTCTACAGTGTTTTTACAGCCCATATCCACTGGTAGCGTCACATTTTGTCTACAGTGACTTTACTGCCCATATTCACTGGTAGCGTCACATTTTGTCCACAGTGTTTTTACAGCCCATATTCACAGGTAGCGTCACATTTTGTTTACTGTTTTTACAGCCATATTTACTTGTAGCGTCACATTTTGTCCACAGTGTTTTTACAGCCCATATTCACTGGTAGCGTCACATTTTGTCTACATATTGGAAAGCAATAATGAAAATGAGCCGTCCCGCGAGAAAACCAACATAATGGCATCTGCGTAATGTATTGACCAGATCAGCCTGCGCTGTCCGCGCAGACTGATCCGGCCGATACATTCCGTCTAAGGGGGGATAGATGTATAGAGTAGTGATTCCTGAAACAGAAAATCCACAGGAGGCGAAAAGCGTCTATCCGGGTACTCCTGCGTGGAATGCTTAGGCTGATCCGGGTCGATACTTTACGCAGGCTCCACAATGTTGGTTTTCTCGCGAGGCGGCTCAAATGGTTCCACATGTAAAATGTACGGGAATGGTTAAAGTAGACGTGTAACGACTGTTAATCTATGAAAATTACATTAACAGGAAATGGAAAATATAATGACGAGGACGGAGGCAAAATAAGTTCAATTTTCTTCACGGGATTTAGTTCTGAGCCGCGTCTGGCGATTTGGGATCTGTTGACATCTGTGAGCAGTGAAGACTCGGGTAAGTCTGTGCAAACGTACATCAAGCGTACAGTCTCCCCGGAGTCTTCACGGTGCGATTCATTGCTGTACAGACTTAATTTCATCTTCTGATACAAATGTAGAGGTGTAGTCCCATGCGTTGTACGACAATTTAACTGTAAATGATACCTAAGCTAAGACGCAACAAGTCCCTATATCGCTAGACCAGGTTATGTGAATGTTTTTTTCTGGAAGACATTGGTTTAGAGTGAGATCGTCGGGCTCTCGAACCAAAGGTCCCGGGATCGAATCCCGTGATGATTGGTTTCTGCCTATTGGATTTTTCTACACAAACGAAGTAGGCATCGAGCGTGATTAATATAAGCTGAAAGCTTGTTTCGCAATCGATGTAAAATAAATAAGTTGAAACTAATGTATTTTTCTTCCTTGTGTTCTAGGAAATCCTTATTTTTAGAGCTTGATGTTGATGCATTTTTCGAAGGAAAACATGTACCGGTAACTTTATCAAATAAGTCAAACCATAACGGAGAGACAAACAGACGAATGAAATAAATAAAATATAAATCTAAGGCTGCTTTACGGACAGGGACACAACACTTGGATATCTTTTAGCAAATTAAATTAGTTTTGTTTTTCTGATATTCCTAAGATGATTTATTCTCTGACATTCTTTGTCTAGTAATTCTTTAAAATAGGATGCGGCCTTAGAAGCATTATCGTCATAGCTAGTTAATCCATTACTTCACATGACTTGCTTTACAATCACCAGGCGAACAATTTCCCCAATCTAAAAAACTGAAAGATTTATATTAATAAAGAGTTGAAAATATTGCAATACAAGGTGAAATTGCTCGTTTTGAGCAATTTCAATTTTAATGTTTTCAGAAATCGTCTGCAACAGCAGGCGTCAAATGTCGTCTATGTGAAGTAATGGGTTAAGGTGATAAGTATACCCCGTACATGTTGAACCGTCGCAGTTACATGACTGATATGTCATTAACCCTTTCCCACATAGACATCTGCAACAGGCGACATGAAAATCATCTATGCAAAATTATGGTACCCCTCTCAAAATGAAAGTTAAAAACATTGTGTCAAAGGGAGAAATTGCTCAAAAACGAGCAATTTCTCCTTTTGCCACGATGTTTTCAAAAGGCGTCTACTGTTGGAAAGCCTCGGTGTGAGGGAAAGGATTAATATGTCTATGTAAATACTTCAGAGTTGTCTTCTTTGATAACAACTAAGAATAATATTATCTATTCTGCAAAACTGAAATCATAAAATGTGTTGAAAACATTGTGAGCAGTGGGAAATTGCTTGTTTTGAGCAAGTTCTTCGATTTTTTTTAAAACGTCTGCTGCATAAGTCGCCTTATTTCATCTTTATAAGGAAAATAAACCGTACCACTTCCATTCACTACGCAATTTTATTACGTAACTTGATTTTTTTTCATCGAATAAATGGAAAATGATGAATTGCGATGTAGCATGTTGCGTTTTCTTTGACAATGAGTAGTGTGTGTGTGTTATCGTAGACACTGCGAGTGAATGACGTTTCATAGTTTTATTTCATGACTTAGCCAATATTACCTCATTCCATACCAGCTCGAACGAAAGGTTATTTGATTGATTGTTCTAGTGTTTTACGACGCTTTCAACAATTTTTCAGTTACATCACGATATTATATTTTCTTATCTAGAATTATTCAAAAAAAAAAAAAAGAAAAAAAATGCACAGACGTTTTCGAAGTTGAAAACACGAAACAATAAAAAAACATTGAGGCAAAGCTTTCAAATGTCGACAGCTGCAGGAAAAGTCAAAATGCGTATGCCTGTGGGAAAGAGTTAACTCTTTCATTCGATTTCCGCTCAAGTGCGATATGATTCATGCTTAATAAGGGCTTCAGTTAAATCTGAATCTACACATGCCTTACACCCAATCCTCAAACACTTACCAAAACTAAGGTAAAACGATTATTTAAATAATGAACCCTTTGTGACAAACCATTTCTTAGCAAGAAAATAAGCCTTTCCCAGAAGGCGCTCCGACAAGGCCGATGGAAACAGCAAATAAACGCTATGCAAGGCTACCCTCGACGCGTATTTCCTGGCCATTATAATGAAATATCCCGCAAGGTTTTAGATGCGGATTCTCGTTATTATTTGATGCTATTTCGAACTAGCTGTGGAGACTTTCTAATTAGAAGAGGGCATAAAATATCCTGTCGAAATCAGGGCCTGGGAATTAAATCTGGTCACTTCACAGCCCTACAGATTTAGGGTATTTCTATGGAAACAGTATTGCAGCTTTTGTAGAAGCTGTCATCCAATTTCAACACACATTGTCTTATTATAAGAAACATCTAGATCTTTGACTGAGGGAACCCCGTAGAGTGACATTGTCACAAGTGGGCTATACCTTAATTGAATATATCTCGTTTTGGTAAGGTTTCTCGATTTTACAGCTACATATAATTCGTTAGTTCATGCTTTACAGCAACAAAAACGTTTCAAATCCAACGTTATACCGGTCTGTGCTTGAATGTAAACAAAGGACTTTAAATAGCAGCAAGGATTGGTCGAATGGTAAATCGCAGGAATATGGCGGCATTTAAGAGAAGAGTGTCTGAATATACAAGGTATCTCACTTACTAAAGCACAGACGTTTAGGAGAGTTTGCTCTATGACATTCAAGGGGTCAAGGGTATAACAACTTAACCCTTTCCCCCATAAAGACGCTTTCTGACGCCTCTGCAGCAGACAGCTTTTTGAAAACATAGTGACAAAAGAGGAAATTGCACAAAACGTGCAATTTCTTCTTTTGCCACAATGTTTTCCACTTTTAGTCATAGGTTATCCATTCAACTATGGAGATTTTCTATTTTTTGACAAAATATGTTCAAAGTCGTCTGCTGCAGAATTGTCGTATGAGGGAAAGGGTTAAAACGATTATTAAATTTACCTCTTTCGATGCCAGAAGTATACTCGTCCACGTTTAAACTCAGGAGACTCTATTTTCATGTAATAATTTGTTTGGAATATGTTGAAGACTTAAATGCCAACGATGCTGATTTCAGGTAAGACACACTGCTACGAGGTAAATAACCTGCATCTGTATTGTTTGCAAAAACTTCAATGTTGCCATTGCCGTTGAAGGGCAGTTCAGAGTGAAGAAGGTTCACGTTGGGTTTTGTGAACAGTGTAGATCTCGATCAGCATGTATAGCCATAAAGTCTGACTAAGATCAACACTGTTCACAAACTTGTTAAAGGAGCTTCTGTCAAATTGTGTAAATTATTAAAAGCCTGCGCAGGCGTATCTGAATCTACATTGTTATGCCAATGTGTACCTTTTCCCATGGATATACTCAAATTATGTTGTAGATCGATTTCTATTCTTGTTGACCTTTTACGATATAAATACAATCCGAGGCAAACAATTTTGAAAGCATGAAGGCAAAAACATGAAACTCTCTATAAACGAACGTTTGATTATAGAATGTAGTTGACCGTTTTTTGGCATGAGATTTATATGGGATATTGTTCTTGATGAGTAATTACCATTCTCAAAGGTCGTCTGCTGCAGTTGCGTCAACACGTGTCTATATGAGGGAAAACATTAATCCTCCTATCTACTGCTGACTGAGAGATTGGTGAAAGTCAGGCGTAATGGTGAAAGTATACCACCATAAAACCAGTTTAGTAACTGATCTGATACATTTAACCCTTTCCCTCATATAGACGCTTTCTGACGCCTCTGCAGCAGACGGCTTATTGAAAACATAGTGACAAAAGAAGAAATTGCTCAAAACGAGCAATTTCTCCTTTTGACACAATGTTTTCCACTTTTAGTCATAGGTTATCCATTCAATTAAAGAGATATTCTATTTTTTCACAAAATATGTTCAAAGTCGTCTGCTGTGAAATTGTAGTATGAGGGAAAGGGTTAACTTGTACCGCCTAAGTTTATTGTCGATTTATAAGGAAAGTACCGAGGAACGACTCTCCAATGCTCAATTACATATGTCATGCACCGATCCTGGACAATAAAACATGATTTGTTTCTTTCTTTGGAGGGGGAACTTCAGCTCTCTAAACATGAGTTGTGCTTTTTGACACAGTTGTCTTTGACAATGGGTAAAACGTGTTTGTAATATTTGAATCACAAACTAGTTAAAAAAAAGCCATGCGATTCTAGTGAAATTAAAATCAATGGCACTGATGTGATATGGACCGGAGGCCTATTACATCCTATTCACTGAATACTTCTATACACTCGAGTGTGTGCTTTTGCACAACAGAAACGACATTTGGGAATTTGCAGAAAGTGAAGGGTAATTTCAATCCGCCCCTTTGATCAGGACGTTTGCAACATCGTTTGTTCAAGCATCGCGGGAGTCCATGTATGACGGTTGAGCGACTGTTCCAGCGCAAATGGAAATATAGAAGTCTTTGCAAAACAATATTGACTCAGGTGAGACAACAGCTCGTTACGACCTGTCTCACCTGAAATTATCATTGTTTACCTTTTAGTTTCGATATTCCAAAAACTTTTATTACGTGCCCGACTTTGAAAATGGAAAAGCCTATTTTTGGAAATGTGGCACGAAACGCGTTAAAACCGATCTAACCGTACAAGCATGCTATTTGAATGTAGTTGACATTGAATTCAAAACGTTATTATGTCTGTGTCCATGTTGTTTCTTCGAAACTTGATTGAACATAATTAATACTCATAACCTTTCATCACCTGCCTCTATGGTATAAGACACGTCACTCGAAAACAGACCTTCGGGATCTTCGGCGGTCGCCATCGTGTCGTGCACGGATCCGGAAAGTCTTCGGAGAACAGCTATGCCCAAGACGCGAACTTCATAAGAATGCTGAGCCATGGCAAACAAATACCTTCAAATTCTCCGATTCAGTTCGAATCCAGTTCGAAGTGGTATTGCGCGGCTTATATTCGAGCGATTTGTGGTCTAACATACGCGTGCAGATAACCGTGGTAAAATTAATCAAAGACTAAAGCTGACCTCATCTGTATGTTCCGTCTTACCGAATGTCTGCTTTCTATTGAAGCTTTCTAACTGAAACCCATTAAACAACTTAAACCTTTCCCCACATACAGACGCGTTTTGATGAATATTCAGCATACAGATTTTGAAAACATTGCTGAAAACGGATGAGCAATTTCTCCTTTTACCATAAGGTGTTAAACTATTTTCAATAATATACCTCCATTAATAGAGAGTTTTCCACATATTTACAGTCGTATCGAGGGCTTGGCGTGAAACGGTTGTAACTAAAATTGGTATTTTTTTACCAAGGTTAATCAACTCGCCATAAAGTCTTTATAAGCGTTAAATCATTTTTCTTGGTAAACAATGTAAATTTTGGTGTCATTGCTCGTTCTGAGCAATGGCACCTAAATTTGCATTGTTTACAAAGGGGTAAAAATTGCCCTTAAACCAGGGTTTTCAAAATATATTTTTAATTACAACCGTTTCACGCCAAGCCCTCGGTATGCTGCATATATAACGCACGTGTCGAAGGGCTAAAACGTTACCCCTGACATTATCAACTGAGCTTAACTCTTTCAGCGCCAAAGGCAATATTGAGGTTTTTGCAAACAATACTGATTCAGGTGAGTCAGCTCGTAACGAACTGTCTCACCTGAAATCAGCATTGTTTGCCTTTTAGTTATCAAAATAGTCCAAACTTTTATTACATGAGAAATGGAGACGCCCGATTTTGAACATGGAAGAGTCTACTTTAAACAATTCGGCGCTGAAAGAGTTAATCTGATTCATTAGCGGATTAAAACTACAAAGGAGGTTACGCTATCAGATAAGAACAGAACAGCACAAAACCTTTATTATCTCAAACCACAAATATGGTACACGAGAAAAACAATAAACAGTAAACATGCAATTGTCAGGAGAGCTACCAATTCTACGACAAAACTGCGGACACAAAGTTTTACAGACGCAATTAAACAGTTTCAATTCTTCAGTTCAGAATTGTAATTCTTATTCATACAACAAATCTGTAGGAGACGGCTTTCATACACCGAGACAGATATGAGCCGTCCCGCGAGAATACCAACATTGTGGACTCTGCGTAAAGTATCGACCCGGATCAGTCTAAGCTTGCCGCGCAGGCTAACCCGGACAGACACTTTTCGCCTCCTGTGGATTTTCTGTTTCAGGAATCACTACTCTATACATCTATCCCCCTAACACGGAATGTGTCGGCCGGATCAGTCTGCGCGGACAGCGCAGGCTGATCTAGTCGATACATTACGCAGATGTCTATCGCCGCACCAACATTGTGGACTCTGCGTAAAGTATCGACCCGGATCAGTCTAAGCTTGTCGCGCAGGCTAACCCGGACGGAAACTTTTCGCCTCCTGTGAATTTTCTGTTTCAGGAATCTTTACTCCATACCTCTATCCCCCTGGGACGGAATGTGTCGGCCCGGATCTTGGTCGATACATTGCGCAGAGTCCATAATGTTGGTTTTCTCATGGAACGGCTCACATATGGAAAATGTATATAAATGAATCCATACCTTTGAATAAGGTTGAAAACAGTGTGACAAAAGTAAAACTTTTTTCGTTATGAGTAATAACTCATTTTTTTAACACCGTTTCTAAAACCCGTCAACTGCAGAGGCGTCACTATGTGTCTTTATAAGGGAAATGCCAATCATGCATTTTAATTGATGTGTAAATTGAAAATATAAAAATTTGTATATGTTTTCTTAGTTTTGTCTTAAAAGGTAAACTAGGTATATAATCGAAGGTAATTATGTTGCAGTAGCGATAACTGGCTGTGTATTGTCTACTCAGAACATGGACAAAAATGACATTTTACTCGACATTCGGACTGGCGAGATATGCATTTTATCACGACCCTCGTTGTACAATATATCCAATGTATTGCTACTGCATTATAATATGTCCTTTATATAGACACATTCGATATAGCTTTGTGCTCGAATGTCACAACTGTTTCACTTTGTGTTCCTTTTGCTGTATCAGGAATAACTACTCTATACACATATCCCCCTAAGACGGAATGTGTCGGTCAGATCAGTCTGCGCGGACAGCGCAGGCTGATCTGGTCGATACATTACGCAGATGTCTATCGCCGCAGCTGCATTTTGGGGCATTTTGAGAAAATGAATCTTGGGTTGAATCTTTTTTAATAATACATCCAGTCCTATAATAGTAATTGAATGACTCGCAAGATACACTCGGTTGGTATTTTCCAAATTCAGGGACAATTGACATTGACGGCTTCATAATGGTAAGTCATAACTCAGATATATTAAAGTTAATGTACAATACCGTCTTTTGTCTCTGTCACTCAATGCTTTGCATATTTCAACAGCAGGCTTTAGGTAGTAGTCTACATGCGATCTTAGTTTTAAAGTTCAGATGCTTCATCTGTCAGGGGGGTAGCTTGGCAGTAATCTATGTGTAGGCCGTCTCGTGAGAATATCAACACTGTGGACTCTGCGTAAAGTATCGACCCGGATCAGCATAAGCATGCCACACAGCTACCCGGATATACACTGTTCGCCTCCTGTGGATTTTCTGTTTCAGGAATCACTACTCTATCCACCCCCCCCCCCCCCTTAGACGGAATGTGTCGGCCGGATCAGGATGCGCGGACAGCGCAGGCTGATCTGGTCGATACATTACGCAGATGTGTATCGCCGCAGCTGCATGTTGGGGCATCTTTAGAAATAATGTGTAGGCACGTGCCTAAAGGGAGCTACGCCCCTGTCTGTCTATGATATAAATGGCTTGTTGTTGTTGGTTGGCGTTGTTTACCTTCGCAAATGGCATTCCGTCGTGTACCTTAAATAGCATTGTCAACGAAATAAAAGTTAACTAAAACGGAGAAGCCTAAACCTGATTGGTCTGATGCGCTTGAACCCATTTTCAATTTCTAGCACAACACACATTTTATTAAGTTCTTCTGTAAAGTAAAGGAACCCCACACATGAGGCGTATTCCGATTGACCTATCAGGTCATGTGTTATGAGGTAGTTAGGGGAATCAACCAATCAAATAACAGCCTTTAACTTAGTGGCTTATTTTGTAATGATTTTTGATTTAGGCCTTTGTTTCTAAATGGTAGCCTTTTAAACATAGTCGTTGCTATACGACTGGCAAAATACCGCGTTTTTAGAATCAAAACCATTTTTCTATCTTCTCCTACAGTTTTGAATGTGGAGAGCTGAAACTCCGGTTAGAGATACTTCGAGATATTTAGAAAAAACGTATTCGTTACGATTTTTGAATTAGGCCTTTGTTTATAAATCGTAGCCTTTCAAAGGTAGCCGCTGCTATGCAGCTAGCAAAAAAACGCGTTTTAAGAACCCAAACCATTTTTCTATCTTCCCCTACAGTTTTGAATGTGGAGAGCTGAAACTTAGGATATAGATACTTCAAGATATTTAAAAAAAAAGATCCGTTATGATTTTTGATTTAGGCCTTTGTTTCCTTTCAAAGATAGGGTATCTATTTACAATCGTTTTTTACTTCAATCGCCCCTAGCGCTGCAGTGATAGTATTCGATAGCGATGTTATTACACCATCTGATAGAGCTATTCGAGAGCTACAAAAAGTTTGTTACGTGATTTACCTCCGACCTCGGGTTTCCGAGCTAGAGCCGGAAAGTTGCAAAATATGCAAAGGCGAAACGGTTGGGTGTAGACGGATGCGTCTTGGCATGGTGATAAAACATGGTTGGTTGACCAGAGAGTGTTTTTTACAAACTGCACACTTTTCACCAGTGTTCACCAAGTCACCACAATAGTGACCCTATCACACTAGTTTTTCATATATATATATATATATGCAAAGGCGAATCCCACGTCGCCTACCGGCTTGTATATTTATATTCTCTATTGGGTTTTTGTTCGCT
This sequence comes from Serripes groenlandicus, assembly GCA_031761405.1. Taxonomy (NCBI): domain Eukaryota; kingdom Metazoa; phylum Mollusca; class Bivalvia; order Cardiida; family Cardiidae; genus Serripes; species Serripes groenlandicus. The sequence continues at coordinate 85,404,896 of JASEVX010000001.1, forward strand.
TGTATGAAAAAGAAAAATGTCCTCGTACCTGCGTATACTGAAGATGACCTCCAAACTTGATAGCTATATTAGAAACAATTAGAGTTTGCTTTTTCATATTTCTACACGAACTTAACCCGTGAAATGTCAACCGTATCATAACGGACTGGGAAGAGGAGCACAAGTACACTTCGACACATTATTTAAGATAATACTAAGAATAGGTTTTGATTTATAATCATGTTAATGCTTTTGACAATACAACCATAATCAGCTGTGTGAAGTTAGCTAAACATACGACATTCGACATTCGACATTCAAAAGCCAATGTCGTGCTGGTACGACATTCGACATTCGACATTCAAAAATTAAAACCATAATCAACGTTTAAATATAAACTTTCAATACATGTTTCACATGTTGGCCGCGGTTCCTTTTTTAAAAACCCGTTTTAAGTATCTACTTGTTTCCGATTACTCATTTCTACTAAAGAAACCGCATCGGTGGTGTAGCGGTTCGGTTGCGGTTCGATCCCCGGCCGGATCATACCAGAGACATTAAACATGGTAGTAACAGCTTTCCCTCCTTGGCATTCAGGTTTATGTGATTAACATTACGACTAACTCTCTGGTGTCCGGATAAATTGACCAATAATGCTGGTAAATTACCCAGCACATCCCGAGATATAAATGAAAAGTTGTTGAAAGCTGCGTAAAACAAACACCATACGACAGTCAAACACATTCTACAAAGGAGGCTTACTGGCATTAAGACCTATAAAAGTCAACGGGTAGCCTAATATTTAAGTCACGTCAAGCGAATTGGTGTCTCATAACATCTGCGTACAGTTAAGACTCCGGTGAGCCAGTGGATACGCACAATTTCACGAAAATCTTTACCGTCCGTCTATATGTATATTCGATTAACCCTATTGGTGCTCAACATAGGTATTTCATCCGATCTATATACCGAGGGCGTGAAATGGTTGTAACTAAAAACCTATTTTGAAAACCCTGGTTTAGGAGCAATTTTGACCCCTTTGGAAACAATGCAAATTTAGGTGCCATTGCTCAAAATGAGCAATGACACCTAAATTTCCATTGTTTACCAAGAAAAATGATTTAACGCTTTTAAAGACTTTATGGCGAGGTGATTAACCTTGGTAAAAAAAATACCAATTTTAGTTACAACCGTTTCACGCCAAGCCCTCGATACGAGCAATGTAAGTTTAAGTCTGGTTGTAATGATATTGTATGAATACTTAACCCATTACTTCACATGGCTTTTCACAGGTCGTCTGCTTTACAATCTGCAGGCGAACAATTTCACCAATCTAGAAAACTGAAATAATTATATTGATAAAGAGTTGAAAACATTGCAATAAAAGGTGAAATTGCTTGTGTCGAGTAATTTCACCTTTTATTGCAATGTTTTCAAAAGTCGTCTGCAACAGCAGGCGTCAAATGTCGTCTGTGTGAAGTAATGGGTTAAAATTAAAGCATGAACAGAACAATAAAAAATAACAGAAATTTCACGTATAAAGAGGCTAGATTTCAACAAAGCAGACTCTCCAGTTCTAATTTGATTACTTGAATTTGAACTGGACAGTCTGCTTTGTTGAAATCTCGCCTCTTTATATGTGAACTGTCTGTTTCTGGAAGATGTATATGATCAAAGTTGTGCGATTTACCAGTGCAAGCTTATCTGTCCAAACAGGAGATGTGACGTCATAACAGCCGATAATTATAGACGGACAGTACAGATTTTCTCCTTCATACCTTACAATTATTATGTCATCAGTCATTAGATCTTTGATGGTATATATAATGGACAAGAGTTGCTGCAAGATGCAGCAATTGGATCAGCATTTTATGGCTCAAGAAATACTGTTTGATTCTAAAAACACGATACCCGCTTTTAATTATATGATATAAATATATGATAACAATACTTTTTTTTAGTTAAATACGTAAAACGAAAACAAAAATACCTTTTCCAAACGTGTTGACCTCGATCTCCCAAAATTATTGTAAGCATTTGTCTGCGCTTGCGCGTCCCCCCCCCCCCTTAATATATTCTTAAAATCGCAAAATTTAGCACAATAACTTCGCAATTATGCAAATATTCCCATTTTCCTGTTATTAAAAAACTATGGTTTTAATTTACATTTTAATTATAAAAAAACTACTCGCATATAAATAGACTGGTTCACTAATCTTAATCTTCTATTGCAAACTCGAACGAGAACCAGTCTAGTGACGAACTGCTACGGAAATATACGAGAGCTGGCGCATGCGCAAGCCCATTGCACCAGTGATAGTTCTAAACACAACCAATATATGCGCTGGTGCTGATGTAATAAAAATACAATTTCTAAGGTTTTAAATACGATGAATCATTTAAATTATAACTGTATTATCTGTTATATTATTTATTCATGATCCCTGGGTACACAAACCACTACGAAGCTAGTAAACGTATCTTGGCAAAGGGCACACCATCGTGACCGCTACGACTAGGAATCGAACCGAGACGCTCTACATTAAATGCAGTGTGAACGTTTTAATCTTTGACTTCTAAAACACATTTATTGTGTATAGCATGTATCACCAGTACCCGGGAGAAAACCAACATTGTGGACACAGCGTAAAATATCGATCCGCATCAGCCTAAGCATGCCGTGCAGGCGAACTCAGACAGACAATCTTCGCCTCCTGTGGATTTTTTGTTTCAGGAATCATTACTCTATACTTCTATCCAGCTGAAACGAATTGTGTCGGCCCGGATTAGCTTTGCGGACTGAGTAGGTTGATCTGGCTCGATACATTACGTAGAGTCCATTATGTTGGTTTTCTCTCGGGATGGCTTGCTTTTTTATCCTGATAATCCTATAATTGGCTATGTACTCTTCAAAGATTATGCTATTAAGGCGGCAAGCTATTTAATTGGTGTCAGATCATTTTGCATGGGTGCTTTGGGAATTTACTAAATTATTTTCCTGGAAGAGGATTTTGATGTGTTTTTATAAAGATTACTAAACCTGAGCGTTTTGTGTAATTGTAATTTACAATGCTGTTCTGGAATATTTCTTAAAACCCTTTCCGACCTGTAAACACTTTCTAATGCATCAGCAGCTGTTGATTTTGAAATAATTGCGGCAAAAATAAAATTGCTTATTATAAGCATTCTTTATATGTGCACAATGTGGTCAACTTTATTCAAAAGGTTGCATAAACTTTCGTTTATTGGAGGTTTTCCTTTTTTTTTTTCTGCTATATTTTCAAAATCGTTAACTACGGATTTGCTGAAAATAGGAAAGGCTAAAAATATGTGTTTAGAGACGACCTCATGTTTTGTTTTTGCGCGGAGCGTTGATAGTCACTGGTATCTGGGAGAAAGTGACAGGATGGTTTGTAACACGTTATCCTATTAGTCCTGATAAGTATGGGTATACAGCTCTCTTTCCTACATTATGTGTCTTATTATCCAACCAAAGCCTATGCTGTGGGTACTCAAAAGAATTATCTACTTGAGACAAATCCATTGAGTACCCACACCAATGAGATACGACGATATGATAAGGCGTTAAACCCTTTAAAAATGTCCCTTATCTAGATTGAGTAACCACACAATTAGAATTCGACGATCGGATAAGGCGTTATCTAGATTGAGTACCCATGCCATTAGGCTTCGACGATCAGATAAGGCGTTTAGAACTTTAAAACCGCCCCTATCTAGATTGAGTAACCACACCATTAGACTTCGACGATGAAATAAGGCGTTAAACCCTTTAAAACCGCCCCTATCTAGATTGAGTAACCACACCATTAGGCTTCGACGATCAAATAAGGCGTTAAACCCTTTAAAACCGCCCCTATCTAGATTGAGTACCCACACCATTAGGCTTCGATGATCAGATAAGGCGTTTAGAACTTTAAAACCGCCCCTATCTAGATTGAGTAACCACACCATTAGACTTCGACGATGAAATAAGGCGTTAAACCCTTTAAAACCGCCCCTATCTAGATTGAGTACCCACACCATTAGGCTTCGACGATCGTATAAGGTGTTTAGAACTATAAAACCGCCCCTATCTAGATTGAGTACCCATACCATTAGGCTTCGATGATCAGATAAGGCGTTAAACCCTTTAAAACCGCCCATATCTAGATAGAGTAACCACACAATTAGGCTCCGACGATCAGATAAGGTGTTTAGAACTATAAAACCGCCCTTATATAGATTGAGTACCCATACCATTAGGCTTCGATGATCAGATAAGGCGTTAAACCCTTTAAAACCGCCCATATCTAGATAGAGTAACCACACAATTAGGCTTCGACGATCAGATAAGGCGTTTAGAACTATAAAACCGCCCATATCTAGATAGAGTAACCACACAATTAGGCTTCGACGATCAGATAAGGTGTTTAGAACTATAAAACCGCCCATATCTAGATAGAGTAACCACACAATTAGGCTTCGACGATCAGATAAGGCGTTTAGAACTATAAAACCGCCCATATCTAGATAGAGTAACCACACAATTAGGCTTCGACGATCAGATAAGGCGTTTAGAACTATAAAACCGCCCCTATCTAGAGCTATGCTTTAGCCGATACGTCGTATTGACGGGAATCGTTTATAGCGTTTCATCATCGTGTTCCACATATTCCGATGTAGAGTCATCGAAAGTCGTTTGTATCGGGTAAAGGGTCACCCAATTTCACACCATATGAAATGCCTAATTTCATCTTTTTCAGTTTCTAAACTGTGTGAAGTGATGGGTTTAACCTTTTAACCTTCAAGCAAACAGAAACAAATCACAATGTGCACAAAATTAGACAGATCAACATAATTATATTTACAGACAGACAAAGGGTCAACATAAAGCCCCCTTCCCCGGTGAAAACAAAAAAGATACAACCAATATAGCTATCGACCAACGCTTTTTATAAGAGCTGAACCCGACGAGAACCAACCGAAGTACATTTGCGACCAGTACTGCATTAAGTTCAACCTGCTGCATCGACGTCAATTAGAAGATCGTAAAGATATATTTTAAAACATGTCAATGTGAATCAGATCACGTAACACATATCAATTTCAGACGTTTTATAGAATAAATTCGCCGTCCCGCAAGAAAACCAACATTGTGGAATCTGCGAAAAGTATCGACCCGGATCAGTCTAAGCATGCCCCGTATGCTAACCCGGACATACAATTTTTGCCTCCTGTTGAGTTTCTGTTTCTGGAATCATTACTTTATACGTCTATACCCCTGAGACGCAATGTGTCGACCCGGATTAGCCTGCGCGGACTGCGCAAGCTGATCTGGGTTGATACATTACGCAGATGCCATACTGTTGGTTTTCTCGCGGGACGACTCAAATGTAAATGCCAGAGATCAAAATTATTACCTTCTCGATCACGATACTGTTTCAATTATTCCTGTAAATATAACGAGTTCGTCTTTGTCAACAATTAATCATATATAGCGAACAAGCCTTGATTTGTGGTTGATATCTATTTAATGATCAGAAATGTGTGGTCTTTTAACTTAAAGAATCCCTAATGGGCTTGGAGATGTCCGTTTGACATCAGTATTTATTTACAGTACAGATGAACTTGGCGATTTATTCGTTAGAGGTCGTAAGAGATCGGAAAAGATCGTTAAGCTGTCGATCATTTTGGGTGGAAGTGACTGATAAGCCGTCGAACAGGACCGATCTTCAACGACTTCATACGGAAATCACAGAGCCCATTAGTGATTTTCTACCATAATTAATATTCGTTAAATTTAAGAAATTGTTTAATGACACCGTCAACTTTAGTTTTACAAAGTGGGAAGAGAGGCTTGCGTTCTTCTCAATACTACCGTTTACAAATATTATTGAATTATAGTTATACCAATAACAAATATACAAAGTGGGCCGACTAACACTTGAATGGATGTGCGGCAATTTTATGGCACACATTTTGTTTCATTGTTTATCAACTTGGCGCTCAGGCATGACGACTGACTAGCTGGTGTCAGAATAAATGGACCAGTAGTACTGGGAACTAACCCAGTAAATGCCGTGATACAACTCATTTCTTTTTAACTCTTTCAGAGCTAAAGGCAATATTGAGGTTTTTGCAAACAATACTGATTCAGGTGAGTCAGCTCGTAACGAGCTGTCTCACCTGAAATCAGCATTATTTGCCTTTTAGTTATCAAAATATTCCAAACTGTTATTACATGAGAAATGGAGACGCCCGATTTTGAACATGGAAGAGTCTACTTTAAACAATTCGGCGCTGAAAGAGTTAAAGTGGCGTAAAACACCAAACAATCAATAACAGTTGTTTATGAATTAAGAAGGTTACATGTTTGTTGTTATGCCATCAGACCGTGCAAGTATACTTCTCACTATTATATCAGTTAAAAACCTTTAACCATTTCCCACATACAATATTCCTGCTGTAGACTACTGTGAAAACATTATGTCAAAATATGGAAACTCTATATAACTGAAAGAACAATTATTAAATAAATTGAAAAAATTGTGTTAAAAAGGAAAAAATGCTCGTAATGGATATTTGTTTTTATTCTTATATTTCCTTAAAGATTTAATATAACGTAAAGAGCATAAGCTCTATTTTACAATATTCATACATATAACAATATAAAGTCACAATGCTAAGATAGTCTAGTGTATTTTACAATGAATGAGGGAACTATGGTATTTGCTTCATTATATTTTGCTTATTTTCTTCTTCAGTTACACCCTCCTTGTCGCTAAGGATTGCGGGGTTAGCATTACGACTGACTAGCTGGTGACAGGATAAATGCAACATTATTACTGGTAACTTACCCAGGAAACGCCGTGATATAATCGAACAATTGTTGAATGCGGCGTAAACCACAAAATAATCAATCAGTCAATCTTCAGCCACAATGTTATAAAAGTCGTTTGCTGCAGAGGCGTCAGAAAGCGTCTGTATGTGGTAACGGGTTTATACTAATTGGCTGTATTTCATACTGAGGATAGTACTTTTAACTCTTTCAGCGCCAAATGCAATATTGAGCTTTTTGCAAACAATGCAGATTCAGGTGAGTCAGCTCGTAACGAGCTGTCTCACCTGAAATCTGCATTGTTTGGATGTGAGTTATAAAACTATTCCAAAAATTCTATAACACGAAAATAGAGTCGTCCGAGTTTGAACATGGAAGAGTCTACTTTAAACAATTCGGCGATGAAATGGTTAATAATGTAGTCATTATCGATTGTTAGTGATATTTCACTGATTGTTATATATGTTATTAGTTTGAAGACCGCTAATCTTAGACCACTATAATTGCAGTACTAATTTTAGTTGAGGTCGTGGTGGAACGGTAGACCATACTATGATATAAGAGCTTGATGCCATTTAAACATTCTAGTTAAATCAATGCGATCAGTTCACTCACCCACTGCTATTTCCCTCCTTCGCACCAGTACTCAACATACATATAGCATGATTTCCACGCAACTGACTACACTAAGACATGTTGGCATGTACATAGAAGACGAACAATGCATTTAACAAAATTTCGCCAATCATAGGAAATAAGGAATCGAACACGCCAGGCCTGATTCGACGTCCATAAATATACAATGCACGCCGCTTGTTTATATTCAGGTCATACCTAGCGAAAAGTTCTGAGTTATGATTTGATCTCTTATTTCAGATTATAAAGTACATGCAAAACTATTTAACATATTTTAATGCATAAAACAACAAACAATATGTTCATATCAACGAGGGAAAATAAACAAGTACATACGCAGACATGGTTTTTATTCAGAAGAATTTAAAACTATTTAACAACGTAAAGTTATGGGAATACTGAACTATCTTTAGATTTTCATATTGATTTAAGTTTTAGTAGAACGTTCATTGGGTGTAATAATAACTTGTTGCTATTGTTATCTATGTTTCATTGCGACGAAAAGTATTTAGCTAAACTGTTTATAGTTTTATAGTTTGATGACATTAATGTGGCAAAATGTATACTTGGCCAATGGCAATGGTAGGTGTTTTTTTAAAATGTATTTTGCGTATTCCATAATAGTTGGGGAACGCTTTTTAGAAATGATATTCTGATTCGATAACACTCATGCTGCAGTATGTGCATATTGTCTCTGTTCTAGGAATGTTCAAATACCTGTCTGATTCAATTGCTAACTTGTGACATGATAACCGTAACTGTGTTAGATAAACATGTATTAGGTATTTATGTTCCATTGTTTCCATATAATACTGTTTTATACATTTCCATATATTCTGACAAGGGACAGGTAACCGGACTAGTAAGGGAAAATGATAAGCCAGAAATTAAATTGAAGTTGAAATTGGGCATTTTAAGATTTAAAATGCCTTAAATTTTAATTTTAATTCATAATAAAATATTATCTTCGTGTATACATGACCGATACATTCACAGGTTAAAGTCATAGTTATGCATGTAGCAATAGGCATAAGATGATTTAAAATTTATATCGAAGAAATAATAATACTTTTCGATATCAAATATTATTACTCAATATTCTCAGATATCATTGTGTTTTACAAAACTAAATATGCATCCGAAATGTACCTGCCTTTACAGATGTTGATATACCTATTGCTGCTTATTTTTTTGTATTTTTATCTGAGGGCAATTTTGAAAAACAAATGCACTAAATGAATAAAGTAGCAACGTTATTTATGGTTGAAAGGCAAGAAAATTTATTGATTTAGTTTTACCTAAGCTATCAATTTCAATATAATGTTGTCCTAAAGCAAATCTATTTCTCCTTTATTGATTCATTACCCTGGAAATAAGCTTTAATTGCTTTTGACATCCCATTTTTCTCTTTATCTTGCAGTTACGAATTATTTCTACAGACATAGTTAAAATATAATCAGTTATAGGTATGTGGGGTCAAAAGACCAGAAGTATACCCCTTGTCATGAGATGATTCGATTTGCGGTCTTTCAGCAATGCATTTACAGTTCGCTAACCTAATAAACAAGCATTTTGTAACCCTTTCAACAACTAGGCAAAACTATTGAAAGGCGCCGTAAATTTAATTGTTGTTATCAAATAGAGTTAAAACATAGTGTCAAATGGTGAAATTGTTTTTATCAAATAGAGTTTAAAACATAGTGGCAAATGGTGAAATTGTTGTTATCAAATAGAGTTTAAAACATAGTTGCAAATGGTGAAATTGTTTTTATCAAATAGAGTTTAAAACATAGTGGCAAATGGTGAAATTTCTCATAATGATGTTTTCTTTAGTCGGGTGCCGCAAATGCGTTAAAATGTGTCTACATGGTGGACCATACTAATGCACTGACAACGTGCAGTCTTAAGCGTCATCGCCTGCATACATTGACGCCAGAGAGAAACATATTAAACCATATTTTTTATAGAAAACCTTCTATGCTATAAAATGTATTGAATTGCAGGAGACGACTTTTGAAAGCAATTGCTCATAATGAGCCAGTTAATCTGTTTGTCATCATGTTATTAACTTTATTCAATAATTGTTAGTTTATTTATAGAGAGTTTCCACATTTCTGCCTACATGTTTTCAAAGACGTCTGCTGCAGGTTTGTTGTATGTAGGAAAGGGTTAAAGCATTTTCGAGCTATGCAGATCCAGTTTTGTTTTTCTTGAACAGTGTTCAATTATTCTTGGAATCCGTGTATAATATTTAATGTTTATTTTTTATCTACTTTCAGTACATACCGGTGAACTTGCTGGTATTATCGCTGGTGTAATTATCCTCGGGATCTGTGCATTTATCATCATTTTCATCTGTCTGCGATATCCACTCATTCGATCAAGGACATTTTGGGACCGCGGCTTAAAGCGTCTGTTGAGAAGATTATACTGTGAGTAAACATTTGTTTGTTTCTTACTTGCTTTGTTTTCATTATTCTATTATACAAATGGACTGATTCTTGCCCGGAATTATTTATTTCATTATTATGTCGAAAAGGAAATTTTTTCGGAATGTAAAGCAATGTCGAACGTTGTTTTTACAGTATTTAGTTTTCCTATCTAGAATCGAACGCTTCCAAATTAGATTGTAGAGTCGAATAACATTAACGAATTGTGAACCGTTACATACACGGGGATGATATTTCAGTGTTCTATCTACGATCTACGACCCAGATCAACCAATTCCATGTGAGTTTTGAATTGTTTATGACGAGTCCCGATAGCTCAGTCGGCAGCAACGCGAGCCGTTAATCCAAGGGTTGTGAGTTCGGAGCCCAGCTCGGCCAACATTCTTTCTGACGTTTGACAAAAGTCACTGTAACAAGCGGCATTTGTCTTCCACCAATGAGCTGACAGTCTATGTAGAAAAGAAGTCAATTGCTTGGAAAGACTGTTGTGTGGAGTACTGGTGTGAGAAAGCCAGAACACACATTTGAAAAGGTGAATTGCCCGCCGTGATATGACTGACAAATTGTCGATAACGGCGTTAAACCTAAATCAATCAATTGAATGGTTGAGTTAAGATTTACAATCCAGATCAACCAACTACGAGTGTTCAATGGTTGAGAGACGATCTACGACATACGAACTGCACACACCTCAGGGAATATTGTAACCAGTAGCGATACTTTGCTTTATATTTTACTACGAAACGCGTGGAAAAGAAAACATTTTCTCGCGAAAGTGAAGCTGCGTCACGCTACCGAAACATAGTTTTCTTTTATTCATATACCTTTTACAACTTTTAATGACAGAGGAAGGTACAACTTGTAAACATTAAGATGTTTTCAATAATATAACAACACATTTTATTCAGGAACTAAACTTGATAGATCGATATTTGATTTGATTGAAATGAATGGTGTGTAAATGACGTTACACTACCGCATTTGGAATGACGTGAAGCTTATAACATTTACGTCACATCATAGTTCTATGAAGTTGCTAATATATTTTCCCTAGACAAATACGAAGTGTTTTGGAATGTACCTGCGCTGAAAACAATTATATGAAGGTATATATTATAATAAAAGAGATTCTCGATTTAAACCTATATCCCTTTACCCTTCCGATACACACACACAAACTGCAGCAGACGACTTTAAATAGTATGGAAAATCTTTCTTAATAGTGAATAGATCTAAATGATCAAACAAATTTCGTTTCTGTTATCAAATTTCCTTTTCCTTTCGTGGTTTAACGCTGTACTGCAGAGAGTTCCACATTGCTTTCTACGAATACAGGTCCTGATGTAAACTGAAGGTCAGTTTATTTAGAGAGTTCCACATTGCTTTCTACGAATACAGGTCCTGATGTAAACTGAAGGTCAATTTTCTAGAGACGTGGCAAAAATTTAGAAAATAACGAGTGTACATGTTATGATGTTTATTTCAGCAATAATGAATTTCTTTTCTAACAACACATATACAAGTTTTGGATATGAAAACAGGCTGATGACCAGCTGATATCCTTTTCTTTTTAGTACGTTGCTGATTCATGTCTTTGTATTTTTACTTTCATTGTAAAGTACATTTTCGTCGAGATAAAATTCGAGATACGGCCTCAATCTAGGATCTTCTAATGAATAATTTTCATGAGCGAATTAAGAACCTGTTTCCCCATTGGTAATGCTCGTCACACGTTTCAATCTAAATGTAAACGAGACTGTGATACATTCGATAACGAATCATGTGCAATCAAATTCGCGTCATTTCACACGGTGACAGCTCGAGATCAGCCTGCTTTTGCGCGTTATCTGAAGTGAGAGTATCCCTTTAGCCATTCAGTGAACGTGTTTGACGCCGCTTTAACCAATTTATCAGTTATATCACGGCGTTTTCTGTTACAAGTACTTCTGGTCCATTTATCCTGATCCAAGTGAGTAAGTCGTAATGCTAACCCCGCATCCATGAGCTTGTGATCAAATTTAACCCTCCCAAACCCACATCAAGTATCCAGTAGACGCCTAATAATATCTAAATACAAATATAGACAATTACTTCAAATGAGAATATAACTACTGAATAATGTTGAACACATTGGGGCAACATCAGAACCTTTTGCCACATTGTTTTAAAAGACAATCTGCTATAGACGCGTCAAACTACGTCTGTATGTGTAAAAGGATTAACGTCTCTTTAAAAACATCTGACATCGATTTCCTTTTTATTCGAATTACCTTCATTTAAAAACTCTGGAGGGTCGAGTTAGCTCAATTAGCATACGTATGTAAAACAAAAACAAAAAACACAGAAATAAATCAATGTAAATGCAAATGCAGCTATTGTTGGAAAATAGTGGGCCTGGCGTTATTGCAGTAACGCCTTAGTGACATATAGACTCCCACTTACTACAGTAGTTGCGCCGTGCGAAAATGATATTTTTTTTAACCATGTGATGGCATCACAAAATAAGCTATTTCAATTAATTAGAGCGGCGCTCTTCGAAAACCAACTGTAAGGCATTTGCCTCTTGTGTCTATCCAGATCAGCAAGTGCCCATGCCGTGATATATCTGAACTATTGTTGAAACGGAATACAGCCGCAATAAAACAGACTTCTTACCTTTACACGCCAATCTGACGGAGAAACATGTATCATCGTGACTGGTGCCACATAATCAGAATGAGCTTATTTAAAATACCAGTCATTATATGTAGCTAAGGAAATCACGAAGCGAAACTATATAAACATCTAATACTTTAACCCTTTCCCACAACAAAATAGCTGCATACGCCTTTGAAAACATCTAGGCTAGATTATAGAAACTCGGTATAGGCGAAGGTTTAAACATTGTGGCAAGAGGAGAAATTGCTTTTTTAAAGCAATTTCTCCTTTTGCTACAATGATTTCTCAAGTTGTCTGCTTCAAAGGTTTTCAAATACGTCTACAAGTGGACAGGGATTTAAGAGTTTTCTAATTAAAACACCCATTAATCAGCAATACTCTATTTAGCAATGAATGCAGACAGTTTATGGGAATAGAACTCGAGCAACAGATCTGTCACACGTCACTGTGTGTGGGTAAGATGTGATCAAGCTGATACAAATTCGAATTATTAAACAACAATGACAGGTAATTATGTCTGCCGCAATGAAAGAACTTCACTTTGGCGCATTTTCAGTAAAAGTCTTTTGAAAATGTCGGTACTTTGTAACCGGAGAAAACCAAGATTCCGTTGATAGTTGGCATATTTCACACGGCTACATTCAACACTAGCGTTACAATAAATTGTTGGTACACTAGACTTAATTAAAATAAGTACATGTATTAAAGTGTCCCTGGTTCAGGTAATATCAGGGTTTCTTGGCAAATTATCATCCATATACAATCATCACAGCCCTACTTGTATCTTCGGACACAGACATCAAACGAGCGATCCCTGAACAGTGTCAATCATAGACGTTATAACCTAGCATGAACATAAGTATAAGTGTAGCCCTCCTAATATCACATACATCCTCCCTTTGATGATGGCGAAACGGAAATGAAACAAAATCCAATTCGGTAGCCCAGTCAGACTGAATAGCGACCATCCGCGAACGTACGAAGACCAGAAATATATACAAGGTCGCCGGCAAACGTCAACACAATACGAGAAAAAGTAAAACAAAAATACAAACTTGAAAAAAGTCGAGCTCTAATAGCGACCTGTGCGATCATACCGCGTTCTCACGGTTCACCCGCCACGACCTTTTCGCGCTTATGGCGTTTCTATTTAGAACTATGGACTTGGTAACGGCGATCGCCGACGATCCCGCGGCGCTCTAACCACGCTCATGGGGTTCTAACCACGCACACGGTATCGCGACTGCATAGCGACCGTTTCTACCACGTGATCACAGCGACTATATAAGCTGGTCAGATTTTCGGAAATTTCTGATGTATGAACTTTGGAATGCCAGTTTTTATAGCAGGTCGCACATGAAAAGCATTGTCACCATAGGAGCGTAGTGCAATCTTGGTAACCACACCATGGTCGTATAAAGAACTCAGTGGGAACCCCATCAAAACGCCATAGACACACACGGGCAGCCCCGTGAGTTGTGGTGCAATCGCGCAATAGTGGTGAAATCATCGTAACATCGCGGCAACATCATAAGGTCGTCGTGGTGAGGACGCCATAAAGTCGTCGTTGCAAATGTTACCATTTTCACAGCGTCTTTGTCACGTGTGTACTACGTTCATGGAGATTTTACCACGCTTGTTTCACGACCTTAGCGAGCCCACCGCGTTCTCACTGCGTTTCAGGTCAGATCGCCTAACCATGGCGTTTGTTTTGAACATGCTCAAAACAAACGCTGTGACTCGGCGATCATTGGCGACCATTGCGACCATGGCGACCACAGCACGATGCCTGGTGTTTCCACCACTCTTATACCATGCTTATGGCGTCCTCAATTTTCCGTCGCCGCAACAGCGCAGTAAGGCAGTCAGCCATCCCAGTCTGACGGTTTTTTATGTACATTTTTATATGACAGTCTTCACCATACAAATCATTAAGGTAAAAGAAAATACTATCTAGCGTTTGAATAATGTTCATTTTCCCAAAATGATTTAAAAAGATCAGATTTCGTCATGTTAAGAGTAAGAGTTGGATGAAACTTCACAGAAAGCATCCTCTCAATGACCTCACCAGATTTCCTTCAATTTTTTGAGATCCATGCAGAATTCTGGTTTCCATGGAAACGAAATGAAAAAAACTTTCAAAATTCTTCTTCTCCCAAACCGGTTGGCAGATTTTCAAATAATTTTGTAGAAATGTTCCTTTGATGACCCTCTATCAGATTCCTTCAAGCCATATTGATTGGGCTTTTTTGCCTTATATGGCTATAGCGAAAACTTAAAAAATCTTCTCCTCCGAAAGTGTCAGGCCGATTTTCAAATTATTTTGTCGAAATGTTCGTTAAGTGACCCACTATCAGATTCCGTCAAGCCATGTTGATTGGTCGAAAAACATGGCCGCCAGTGGGCAGGGCTATTTTGCCTTATATGGCTTTAGTGAAAACTTAAAATATCTTCTCCAAAGCTGTCAGGCCGATTTTCAAATAATTTTGTAGAAATGTTCCTTGGATGACCCTCTATCAGATTCCTTCAAGCCAGGTTGATTGGTGAAAACACATGGCCACCAAGGGGCGGGGCTATTTTGCCATATATGGCTATAGTGAAAACTTAAAAAATGTTCTCCTAGAAATGTTCCTAGGGTGACCCTCTATCAGATTCCTTCAAGCCAAGTTGATTGGAAACTACGGCCGCCAGGGGGCGGGGCTTATATGACTAAATTGAAGAAAAAAAATCAGGCGAGCGATCAGATTGCCCGTAACAGGACCAAATAAACAGTTTCTTATCTAAACAATGGGACTACAGTTCTAGCTCTTTGTCAAAAGAATCTCATCTAGCACAACACTAAATGTACATGTATACGGACAGTCAATGCTCTGGTTATACTGTGTAGAAACACCGGTCAGGTGCATAGCTCTCTTTAGGCACTGTAGGCACGTGCCTATACATTTGTTCTCAAAATGCCCCCAACATGCAGCTGCGGCGATAGACATCTGCGTAATGTATCGACCAGATCAGCCTGCGCTGTCCGCGCAGACTGATCCGGCCGACACATTCCGTCCTAGGGGGATAGATGTATAGAGTAGTTATTCTGAAACAGAAAATCCACTGGAGGCGAAAAGTGTCTATCCGGGTAGGCCTGTGTGGCATGCTTAGGCTGATCCGAGTCGATACTTTACGCAGAGTCCACAATGTTGATTTTCTCACGAGACGGCCTACACATTGATTATTGCAAAGCTACGCCCATGCCGGTGCGTCTGAGTCTTCCCTGTACGCAGTTGATTGTAGACCCCCAAGTCGATAGTCGTGGCTGATAGGACGATGTTTGATCCAGGGCAAACGAACAACGACACTCGTAGATCTGGAATCAATGGCAGTTACGATTTAATTGCGAAAGAGTATGGTCGGTCTTTCTTTTAACCGTTCCCCAGTTACCTAGTAAAACTCGATCCCGGCACTCATGATGCGGCGAGTAGGTCCACGCTGATCTGATTGAACGTTGGTTGCAAAGTTCCCAACGTTATTTATCGTATGACTTGACCCATTTCCCGGAAATGCAACACGTAGCGAATGTTCGCGCTGTTTTCCAGACAATATTGTCAATCTGTCTCCGAAAGCGGGTAATTTATTACCAGGGCGACTCGTTTCTATCAGCGGGATCACCCAAATTACCTTTTCCGGTGATACCGACGTTGACAGCAGTAGAAGGCGTGGGCGGGTTTATCTTATTATCTACTAGCATTACAGGAGATATTGATTGCTGTATTGAACACAAATCGATAAGTCATTAGCGTAAATCTTAGCTACCGTAACTGTGTCTAAAGCCTCGAGGTAGTTAATTCGCTTTCGAAGTAATGTCGCGGTATAAATTCGAATACAGATAGCTTAATGGGTGAAAATGTTGTCACAGTTTCTTTCAAAATGGCACATTTTACGGAATAACTGCAGCATGTACTCTAATTTAATTTTTTAACGGCTCATTTATGTACCATTATAGGGTCTGTTTCGAGACGTATGATCTTTTATTTGATTGTGTGTAAGGTGTTTTAGGACTCTTTTAATCATGATTTCTATTATATCACGGCGTTTCCTTGCTATTTTACCAGTACTACTGATCCGTTTATCCTGACACAAGCGAATCCGTCGTAATGCTTATCACAAAACCCTAATTGCCAAGGAGGGAAAGCCATTACTACCATGTTAAATTATTTGGTATGAACCGGTCGCTTATCGAAAACGCGATCTCTCTTCTTTTTTTAAACTATGAAAGTCATAAATAAGTGTAAAACCCCTTTTTTTCCGGTGCAAATACGAGCAGACTGCCATGCGCAAACCAAACACGACGGATTTAAAATTGGTACGGTACCATATATGGTAATTCACTGAAATATGATGTGACGTCATTGAAATATGATTTCAATTCATTCAAAATGCGGAAATGGGGCGTGATTCACGCCATTCAATAGCTTTAATTTATGTGTAAATGGTGTTATTTCGTTATCATTTCGTTATGTTTTATTTTACTATGTCTTAAAAGTTATACTAGGTATATATGTATAGGGAAATTATGTTGCAGTAGCCAGACATGGCGTTCTATTGTCTACTCCAAGCGTGATCAAAATGACATATCTCTCGACCTCCGGACTCCCTAGTTATGGATTTTCCCGCCACTCGTAGTACAATACCAAACCCAGTATCGCTACTGCAAAATGATATTTCATACAACACGTGTAGGAAATATTATCATACTCGAAACTATTCTATGTACTGTTGGCATATCTATTTTTCGACCAAAACGCGTGGTAATTTACGCCTGGCAATTACCTAGCATAATACTGCTCGTTTTCTTTTGCGTTCAGAAAGGATCAATATCAACAAACGCTTCGCATAATCAGATGATGATCTCTCCTATTCGCTCTAACATTATACAACAATCATTGAAGCTTCCGGTAACGTGTGTGACCTGGAACAGACTGAAAAATCATACATGTAATTTAATCGTAAATACTATGGAGGTCAATACCGCATTCTGATGATTCATAGAGGGTCGTTACTTTTAACTTCTAGCAAGCCGTTATCTATGTTTTCGTAAAGAGTGATGTCGCAAAAAGAAAACATGCTATTCTCATTTAAAAGATATCTTTTAAAGAAAGAGAGATTTGAAGATATCACTGATAAAGGAGAGCTTCATACTTTCGATAGAGAGGTCAGTCCTTAAACATGAGATAAAAAGTAAAACTGATTGCCATAGATAATATTACTCGAGCAAGTCATAAATAATAAAACATGCCATAGGACTAAATGTACAAATACATGCACGTATTTCATTTTAACACTTTTTGTAGACATATAGTGACGCATGTTTTCTGTTTTAGGAACCATTACTCTATACCTCTATCCCCCTGAGACGGAATGTGTCGGCCTGGATTAGCATGCGCGGACTTCGTAGGCTGATCTCGTAAGGAGCTGTCTTTTCTGAAATCTGCATTGTTTGCAACTGAGAAATTAAATTTTATTAAATTTCCTGATAGACGAAAAAATAGTGTGGTCCAATTTTTTCAACATGAAAGAGTCGACTTTGTGAAATTCGACAGTGAAAGAGTTAAATAAAGGAGTTATAAATAGTAGTAAACCCGCCAATCTATTGATACTCTGTTTTATAAACGGCATACGAAAACATCCACGTGCACATATACGAAAAAAAGTGGTATCCTGAGTCCGTTTATTTAAAAAGTTGTACAAGGTTTGCCCCTGTTAATTGTGTAGATCTAGACCATTATGTGCACCTGTAAACTTTTATCCGAATCTTCACAATACATCAGAAGCACCTAAAAGCCTTTTTTTAATGATGTACGAACAGTGTAGATGCAGATCATAATTACCGTTTTGTATGGACAGGCTCACGTAGACGAATCAATCTACTACACTTACAAGTAATTGTGAGAAATACAACCGAATAAAGTCTGGCTGGGTAATGACATTAGTCCACAAACAAGAGGCTAGACCGGTATTAACGGTACGTTAACGCTTTACGTGATGAGCATTATCTTTCTGCACCGATACAGACTTAATTCAACCCTTTCCCACATACAGACGCTTGCTGCCGTCTCTGAAGCAGACGACTTTTGAAAACATTGTGACAAAAGTAGAAATTGTAGCAATTTCTTCTCTTGCCACAATGTTTTCAACTCTTTTCAATAACTTTCCCTGATAGAAATTGTTCCCAAATTTGTCCTAGATGTTTTCAAAGTCGTCTGCTGCATATGTGTAGTATGTGGGAAAGGGTTAATGACAAGCAGAGATAAAGACAAACAAATGTCCCATGTGAACTAGTGTGGATACCATTGGTGAAAAGGGAAGCATTTCTAAGGATGATAATTTAAATATTTGACACGACTTTTCACAACCGGCCTACTACAGGTAGGTCCGATCAAAATCTCGTTCGAGAAAAAGTAAATCAAACTTGGTCACATGAGATGTAACTCTGTATTGGATACAGGCGATATGCTACACCTTTACAGCAGACGACGTTTGAAAACAGTGTGGGCGTGTAAATGTTTTTCAAAACGAGTAATTACTTCTTTTCATTACTGTATCAGAACAAATACACTTTCATGTTTCTAGATGTTTTATTTGGAGAAAAGTTGATTAGGAATTCATTTTGCACTGTGTCATATTTAGCAAGGTTTTTGCAAATCTGCAGCAGACGACTTTCAAATCATTGAGACAAAAACGTGAAAAAAATCTCCATAAAATGAGAGTTTAATTTTAAAATAAAGATGAAAACATTGTGGAAAAGTGAAATTTATCATTTTGCCACTATGTTTTTTTCAAAAAACAGCTACTGCGGAGTTGTCAGAAAGCGTCTGCATGTGGGAAACGGTTAAAAGCGTCAAGTGTTTCGCAACACGCATTGGTTTTGTGATGTCAACGATAAGTACGGGAAGTCACGCGTGATATAGTGTTAATGGAGTACTATTTCAGTCTAACATGCATTCATTAACCACTTCTGATTTTGCTTCAAACAATTTGTCCATGGTTTTTCAATTGTTTCACAAAAGTCGGCTCTAAGAATTATTAAACATTTCACACATATGACAAATTTAGACCATAGGTGTAGGAAAACATCGAGGTAAAAATACTGAAAGTGCATGTATGATTATTTAATCTAATTAAAAGAAAATGTGGCACAAGAGAAATTGCTCATTATGATTTCAAATGTCGTCTACAGCATTAGCGTCACATCTACATGTTGGGCAGTGTTAACTTTTTCAGCGCCAAAGGCAATATTGAGATGTTTGCAAACAATACAGATTGAGGTGAGTCAGCTCGTAACGAGCTGTCTCACCTGAAATCAGCATTGTTTGCAGTTTAGTTATAAAAAAACTCTTATTCAATGTGAAAAAGAGACGCCTGATTTTGAACATGGACTTTAAACAATTCGGCGCAGAAAGAGTTAATAGAGGATACGTGTCATTGGTTTACGACCCCGACGTCGCAAGCAAAACATGTACTTGCGGATGATGTATAGTTTGCGAATTGTTACACATATCATAAAGGTATAACATAACCAATGTTGTCACCTGTACAAAGGTCAATACATAGTTCTTCACAGCTACAATGATTATCTCCCTTGTCGGCCATTTTGATAGGCAAATTTACTAATGTTAAATAGAGAAATATCTAATATGACTAATTAAACAATTGCAAGTCTAAACAGAATTAAATCAATCAGTCGATATAATCATATTATAAAAAAGGCATCAACGACATATGGTTGTCAAACTTAAATGCCTTAGTGTTTTCTTTTAAATTAATCACATTTCTTTTAAAATATTTTCTATTAATGCTCATCATATTCGACTATCAAACTGGCTGACAAGGGAGGCGTTTGTGATGTCACTACTGTTCAAGTTTAAACCATATGCAATGTGCATTATCAAAAATTTCGAAAAAATAATGCCATGCTATCCCTCTACCCTGAGCGCGAAAGACTGTAGACAATACCACTATTTTCAAAGACTAAGTTATGAGTTGACTCGGGATAGAACCCGGGATTCCCACACATCATCACGCTCAACGTTGTGACTGCACACAATCATTTTCAACATTATGACTGGCAGCATGTAGTATTCGGGTACTTCAATCTATAAATGAATCGTTCCGCGGAAAAACCAACATTGTGGACACTGTAAAGTATCGACCCGGATCAGCCTAAGCATGCCGCGCAGGCTTACCCGGACATACACTTATCGCCTCCTGTGGACTTTCTGTTTCAGGAATCATTACTCTATACCTATATTCCCCGGAAACGGAATGTGTCGGTCCGGATTAGACTGCGCGGACTGCACAGACTGATATGGGCCGATACTTTACGCTGACTCCACAATGTTGGTTTTCAGCCACTACGGGATTTATTTAACTCTTTCCTACTTGTAGACGCACATTGAATCGTATGCAGCAGACAACATTTGAAAACATAATGGGAAAAATGAGCAATTTGTCATTCGGGCACAATGTTTCAATCATATTCAACTATAATACTTTCATATAATGAGATTTTCAATATGTTTGCATTGGTGTTTTCAAAGTTGTCGGCTGCAGATTTTGTGTTGTATGTATGAATGAAGCGTTTCTGTTGGGAACATAATTACATGACAACATATAGACGGCGGTTCGGAACGTCCACCCACTCGTTACAAAACATGTGGCGCAAACAAATTCTAGGTTTGCAGAAGAAATTAGATATTGTTTCTATGAATAATCAACCTGCATATATACACATCGCAACAAATTAAGCACCATACATTTTTCTCTCATATGTTCAATTTCATCAGATTACTACAGTTAGTCTGCAAAACAATGACGACTGACATGATATGACAGATGACTTGTTTGATGCATCTATTACAGACAAAAAGAAGAAAGATTTTGATCTATATTATAATTTTCCAAAAATCTGTCATTTTTCAAAATTTAATAACGAAATTATGTATTGGCAGTAGTCCAAAATACTCTGGTGATGGTAACATTTTAATAACTATTGTTTTTAATGAATATGTTAACTTTAAGTTACAGTGCCAGTGTAACTATCGGGTGTTAGCACCTCTAGCCCTGATTACGGCATTCAAACCCCTGTTCCGATTGAAAACAGATAGATAGATATCTAGAGTTTAAGATAGATTATGTTATGCAACAAAGATGTACAATCCATCATATATATGAATACATTTGGCAATTTAATATTTTCCGGCCGTTTCTCTTAGCAGAGTTAATTAGCTGCTCCATTTGGTATGCAATATACAGTATGTACATGCATTTATATACAATACAATTACACTATATATGGTTATAACAAACACATATAAATACAAATTACAAATTGTGTTGATTCTGGTATATGCCAATGAATTCAGCGCTCTTCCGCTCCGTCTTGCTGAACGTTTTTCAATGCCTGTGAAGAACGTACGTGGTGGTACCTTAATCGAAGCATGTACCTCAAAAGATCTCATAATTGATCGATCTATCTATTCACCTTTTGGATAAAATGCATGCAAATTTAGTGTTGCTTAACGTTTGCATAGGTGTATATGTATGTGCATACTGTAACTTATAACCGTTTCGTGTAAAGAGATGGGGGCGATATGTCAAATAGTATATATTTCAAGCTAACTACTGCAAATGTATCAATAGACCGTGGACATCTTTAAACGTTATTCGAACTACTACACACGAGATACGCTGACTTCGTTAATATTCGTTGAATATAGTCTAACTGTCTTAATTAATATTCATTGAATATAGGCTAACTGTCTTCGTTAATATTCGTTATCATAATGTAAGTTTAACACGCAAAGCTTAAGACACATTTAGCATATAACTTTCGAAATTATATACGCTCATTTATTAGTGTACGATGTCGACATCTATCGGAGTGCAGCGGTACGAATAAAGTTTGTTTTCGAGTATCCGTGATTTTAAAATTAAAATTTCAATTCAAATTCAAATTCAAATCTTTTATTACTCAGAATCAATCCAATGATTTACAGGAGGATAAAACAGACTCGCACATTGCTGATGGTGAAAACAAAAATATATCGCTATAATAGGGAGGTTATGTCAACAGCTAAACATGTTTTATGAACTCTTTGTGTAAATTATATCTAGTTATATATGCATGTATGTACTAATGACTAAATACATATGTAATTAATACAGACGTAGTTGTCAAAAAAAACCTATCACAATATACTGTCTGTAAGAGCAATTAAATATGAACCCGCTGGTAAAATACTTCATCCAAACGAAACATACAGTATTCGACAAGATATCCATAATAGTTACTTAATGATATTTAGTATTTTAACAAAAACCTAAACGCACAATACAAGACTGAGCCGTCCCGCGAGAAAACCAATATTATGGCCTCTGTGTAATGTATCGACCCAGATCAGCCTGCGCAGACTGATCCGGACCGACACATTCCGTCTCAGTGGGATAGGGGTAAAGAGTAATGATTCCTGAAACAGAAAATCCACAGGAGGCGACAATTGCCTATCCGGGTAAACCTTCGCGGCATGCTCAGGCTGATCCGGTTTGATACTTTACGCAGAGTCCACAGTGTTGGTTTTCCTCGTGGGACGGCTCAAGAAAATTCCATAAACAAATGAGCCTCGTCTAGCTAAGTTGAGGTCTTCCTTCATATGCGCACAGTTAGGACTCAGGTGAGCCTGTGTATCCACACAGTCTCATCAGAGCCTTCACCGTCCGGCTGCATGTTATTTAGTCCTAGATGCATATTTGTACAAAAGCTGGATATAAAGCCGCTCTAGATATCCTCCAAGATTACCTTTATGTGATCCCGTTAACCAGCATCAATAAGACCCCCAAATCGACAGATGCGGACCAGTACTAACCTAATAATGAACCAGTTCAACTTTATCATAGTTTAGTTTAGTTTAAACATATTTTACCAAAATAACATGCAGGGGCGTAGCTCCCTTTAGGCACTGTTGGCACGTGACTACACATTTCTTCTCAAAATGTCCCAAAATGCAGCTGTGGCGATAGACATCTGCGTAATGTATCGATCAGATCAGCCTGCGCTATCCGCGCAGACTGATCCGGCCGACACATTCCGTCTTAGGGGGATAGATGTATAGAGTAGTTATTCCTGAAATAGAAAATCCACAGGAGGCGAAAAGTGTCTATCCGGGTAGGCCTGTGTGGCATGCTTAGGCTGATCCGGGTCGATACTTTACGCAGAGTCCACAATGTTGATTTTGTCACGAGACGGCCTACGCATTGATTATTGCAAAGCTACGCCCCTGACATGTAATATTTACAAACATGCATATTTATATATAGTTTAGCAAGTATATAAAGACAAAAGGGTCTGGTCATAATTTTTCTCAACTAAGGAAAGGCCATTCCCTAAAATTTAAATTACACATTTTAAATGTCTTTTATATTACAATAAATGTTTATGTTTAAGCCTCTTGAATGTTTTGAAGACAATCTTTCCGTTCCAGTTTCGAAATTTCGTTGAAAATTACAGAAAAAAGGTTCAAAAACATTAATTGGTGAAGAACTTAAAACAAACAACAAACAACAACACACACATATTATCATATCTTTAT
>JASEVX010000001.1:86072991-86136248 GCA_031761405.1 Serripes groenlandicus
ATTGCGAAAAATAAAGATGAAAAATTAGCATGTTTGTCCTTTTACTCACTATGTTCAAGATGTGTCTCTAGCAGATGAAATCTAAAGTCATCTGTGTAAGAAGAAAAGTATAAAAAAATAAAAAATAAAAAAAGTGGGCGCTAAATATCATTCTAAAAAATACATTCGAAAACCAAAACAAATAGAGTAAAATCTTCTTATTGGAGGACATTTAGAAAAAATGTAAATATTAGAGACGAAAGAGACGAAAAGAGACAGATTTTTGTAGAAGTAGATTGTGTGTATGTGGGAAAAAGGTTAAGTTACATTATTATAGCAAACTTAACATCTACACCCGCAGACATATTAGCGTTTTTTTTTCTTATTTTTATTTTTAGTTTTCGAAATATGTTCATATAGTTTTATTAGTTGAATATTTGTCATTTTACATTCTCATGTCAACTTGTTAGGAAGTAACATTAAAGGAAATAAAAGCTAGGGTAATTTGTCCACGTCGCTAAATTAACAAGTTTTTGAAGAACATGTACTGTTTGTTTATACGGGAAATACTAGTACAGTATATTTAACAACCAAACAATATCACACGACATGCCAATAGTTAACCCTTTCTCACATACAACAAATCTACAAATGAATTGTAAAACATATACACAAAGTATGGAAACACTACATAACTATATGTATTATTATTTTTAAAAAGAGTTGAAAGCTGCTCTTTATGAACCATATCTTCTTTTCCCATAATATTTCGCATGTTGTGAGTGTATCAATACACCTCTGTGTGTTGAAAAAAAAAAGTCAACCCTTACCCACATATATACCCACCTCTGAAAACGATGACTTTTAAAAACGTTGTGGCAAAGGGAGAAATTGCTCATAATAAAACTTTCATTTATAGTTGTTATCTTACCAAGATCATTTAAAGCCATCTGCTACTGGTGTATGTGTATGTGGAGAAGGGTTAAAGATTATGTGGAGTGTTATGATCGACTGTAGTCTACCCAATACACATATTGATCGCGGTAAAATAGATTGTTTTGTACACTGGATTAGTAGTCAATAAGCTTTCTCACAAGTTGTGGTTTTTTTATTTAATGGGTTGGGGGGGGGGGGGGGGGGGGGGGGGGGGGGGGGGGGGTAGGGGGGTATGTGAAGGTTGACCTTAAATGGGCCGCGTCTGGTGAGATGGGGACTCAACCCCTTTCCCACATACAACAAATCTCCAGCAAACGAGTTTGAAAATATCTAGGCAAAAGTATAGAAAATCTCTATAAACGAAAATTTCATTACTATTGAATATAATTGAAAACATTGTGGCAAAAGGAGAAATTGCTCATTGTGAGAAATTTCTACTTTTGTCACAATGTTTTTAAAAGTCGTCTGTTGCTACTGAATTTAAATTCGTCTGCAATTGGGAAAGGGTTAATAACTCTCCGTAACGGGATCATATAAAGGTATTAAAGCGAGCCAACAGTGGGGCTATACTGCTAGCTTGTTGTCACATGATTCATTCAGGTCTATTTAACGTACGTGTGGAGGATGAAGACTCTGGTGATACAGTGTTTATACACAGGATCGTCTGAATCTTAACTGTACGCAGATGCATTAAGGTCCCAAATCGCAAGACGCGTCTAAAACATGTAGAACTGACGTATATTACCTATTAATTACAAGTAACTCAGCGATAAAAACTCAACTATCGGAAGAGCAGATTATTATATATTCTCTGTTATTTGTACTGCTTGTACATGATTGCAAATAAAATATGTTGTATTGTATTGTATTGTATATACTATGTATGCATGGTAAATGGTCAACAATTAACATGGCTTTCTATGATTAACCTATCAAAATGTTCACTTAAATAGGCTTAAACAATAACAACGCTTACACAGTTTATGCATTTAGATACATAGACATTTTATGTGTTGTTAACTTTTAAGTTAGTTTTTGTTTAATGTAGGGTATAAGCCGCTGGCATCAGTATGTCAGTGTTGTCACCGTGACGCTAACCTTTTGACAACGGCCGATGATCTATATAACCCAGTAAACTGAATCTTTTAAAGGCGTTTAAATTCATTTTCAACATAATTTCAGTCAAACTACGTCGTTTCAGGTGAAAACTACCTTGACTATCGACATGTCTACCTCATGACAATAATACATTACCCAAAACCCTTATCGCAAAGAGGGAAAGATATTAATTCAGTGTTCGGGAAGACCCGACCGGAGATTGGCCGATACAAAAGGTGTAAGCAATACCTTCCGATGTTGAATTACAATGTGATGTCCAAAATAGAAGACATATTTGAAGTGCGTTTATTTAGAAATCAAACGTGATGAGTTACATATATTGAAGTGTAAGCTGGAACGGTTGCGAGTCCATCATTCACATTTCTTAACTCTGGCAGCGCCGAATTCCCTAAAGCAGACTAATCCATGTTCAAAATTGGACGCCTCCATTTGTCATGTAATAAGGGTTTTGGAATATTTAAATAACTGAAAGGCGAGCACTGCTGATTTAAGGTGAGACAAGTCGTTACGCGCTGACTCACTTGAAAATGTATTGTTTGTAAAAACCTCAATATTGCATGTGTAGCTGAGAGGGTCAACCCTTTCCCTCATACGACAATTCTGCAGCAGACGACTTTGAACACATTTTGTCAAAAAATGGAAAATCTCTATTATTGAATGGATAACCTATGACTAAAAGTGGGAAACATTGTGGCAAAAGGAGAAATTGCTCGTTTTGAGCAATTTCTTCTTTTGTCACTATGTTTTCAAAAAGCCGTCTGCTGCAGAGGCGTCAGAAAGCGTCTATATGAGGGAAAGGGTTAAAGCTTACTAAACAGTGGTGTATATTGGCATTGGTGCTAAAAAAGTTAGTTGTAGTTATTTAAATGGTAAAGTCGCAAGCGTTCTAGCTCACTTAACAATATCTGTAATTAAATAAGTGTATTCGATACGTATAAAGAAGAATATGTCTTATCAATTGACATGAACACATACGTTCATCCCCTTTGTACAATATTTAAAATGACATACCGATATTACATGCTAACATGACAATTGTATAAATAAGTACTTATGAAAAATACGGAAAATTATTTGTTATAGTAAATTCAATTAATTGTAGTGCATGTGTTTTGTTACATGAATATATAATTTTTTGGTAAAACTTGTCACTTTCTGTCCACGAAAAGCTGTAATTCTTCATGATAGGGGTAATATATTCTCCGAATTTTAATTAAAAGAGATACTTTTTTAATTAGAGCGTGAGAAAATGGGCCGTCAGCCATTTTCCAATTGTGTAGATATATAACGTAACCTGCATTCAATCGGGCCAGTGTTTTGACTCCCTTCTCGAAGAATATTTAATGATCAATTCAGATATAGTGACCAGTTTAGAACCATGATCGGACTGGGTCTTAAGGCCTTCTGTTCTAAATCTTTAAATGCATATTTTCCTAGTTCTGGGTTTAATTAGTATGAAGGATAACATGTTTACCACGTCTCCTGTCATAAATTATCAGAAGAAATGTTTACTCTCTGATAATGAATTCCTTATCATACGAACAATTTATTCTTTCGTATCAAATGATGTGGACGAACCCTTCACTCGTCCGTTTCTGACTGAAAATGCTTCCAATAACATCTGCGTATCATCGTTATTAAGTAACAATTACGGATAACGCAGACCATGATAGGTATGTGCATTCAGGCAGTCTAATTATAGTCTACAATTCTCGTTATTCGCTTGTCAATAATTAGCAAAGACTATACCATAAACATGTATACATAACAGTCTATAAGGGACTGTTGCATGTGAAGAATGGTGTGCGGTGTACTGGTGCTATGGAGCCAGGAGACACATGGATAGGTGAACTGGACATCGTTATATCGAGGGCTTCGCTTGAAAGGGTTGTAACTAAAAACCTATTTTGAAAACCCTGGTTTAGGGACAATTTTGACCCCTTTGTAAACAATGCAAATTTAGGTTCCATTGCTCAGAACGAGCAATGGCACCTAAATTTCCATTGTTTACCAAGAAAAAGGATTTAACGCTTATAAAGACTTTATGGTGAGGTGATTAACCTTGGGACAAGTTTTAGTTTTAGTTACAACTGTTTCACACCAAGCCCTCGATATACTGTTGAAAAACGGCATTAAACTCGGACCAATCAGACAACCAATACAACTAAATACTTACTGGAAGAGCGAGGAAAGCGTTGAAGAAGTCCAGGAAGAGGTCATCGTATGCGAGTAAATCTTCTAAATTTTCGCCGGTTATTTCTAGTGCTGAAAAATACAAAAATAAGAGTTAAAATGACGAATGGACTCACGAGTGTTTGATTTGACTTGATTAATTGTTTGTTTGGTGTTTTACGCCGCTTTCATCATGTTTTCAGCTATACCACGGCGTTTCCTGGGTAAGTGACCAAGTGACAAGTAATACTGGTCCATTCATCCTGATACAAGCCAGTCAGTGGTAATGCCAACGCCGAAACACTGAGCGCCAAGTAGGACAGCCATTACTACCATTTTTCAAGTGTGTTAGGCTTGATAATAACGATACTAGTATGTTGGTTCAAAACATTAAAGTTCATCTACCTTCATTTATCATTACAATTAGTTATTAGTAAATAAAAAATAGATGGGTTATTTTCGGTGGGCGCCAATGTAACCCAGATAAACAAAGTCCAACCCGAACAAAGCTCGAGCTAATGACCTGGGGTCCCGCAGGCGAACACTCTCCCACTTCGATATAAAAGCTAGCTCTATAGCATGGCTATAAGCATCCCCTTATACAAACACATAAGGGGATACTATAGGACAGACAACTCTACAACATATATCAATGAAAGCGACAGTGCAAAATGATTAGTATTGCATTTAAGGTTCTTGTGGAACACTTCAGAGTAAAACTGTTGTACAGAAACGGGCCTTTGATATTAGAAAGAGTTGACTTGAAAACCGACAGGTCCGCAAAAATATATTCTTAACGTGTCGTCATCAATTGGAGAAATCAAACAAAAGTGCCGAAGCAGTACGTAGATAACATTCCAAAATTACTAACTCATTCACACGCTTTACCCTTTCCCTCATACGACAATTCTGCAGCAGACGTATTTGACCGTATTTTGTCAAAACATAGAAAATCTCCATAATTAAATGGATAACCTATGACTAAAAAAGGGAAAACATTGTGGCAAAAGGAGAAATTGCACGTTTTGTGCAATTTCTTCTTTTGTCACTATGTTTTCAAAAAGCCGTCTGCTGCAGAGGCGTCAGAAAGCGTCTATATGAGGGATAAACAGCAACACATTTCGAGTCGGTCTGATTTTGGGGGTCTTATTGACTTTCCGTGACGGGGTTATATTTATGTAAATTGGCATAAAACTTATTTGGATGACGGTCTAGATTTTTGTCAAAAGAAACATCTTTGACTTAATACCGTTTCGGCAGACAGTGAGTGCTCTAGTGTTTCAGTTCTTTACTACTATTAACCCTTTCCCTCATATAGACGCTTTCTGACGCCTTTGCAGCAGACGACTTTTTGAAAACATAGTGACAAAAGAAGAAATTGCACAAAACGTGCAATTTCTCCTTTTGCAACAATCTGTCCCACTTTTTGTCATAGGTTAGCCATTCAATTATGGAGATTTTCTAAAAAAAATTGACAAAATATGTTCAAAGTCGTCTGCTGCAGAATTGTCGTATGAGGGAAAGGGTTAAGAGGAAGCAGATGTTCATGTGCCACTGCTGATTCTAATTTTGGGAAAATGAAATAAGCAATGAATCTTGGTTACAGTTTTATATAGCAATGAATCTTGGTTACAGTTTTATATAGCAATAAATCTTGGTTACAGTTTTATATAGCAATGAATCTTGGTTACAGTTTTATATAGCAATAAATCTTGGTTACAGTTTTATATAGCAATGAATCTTGGTTACAGTTTTATATAGCAATAAATCTTGGTTACAGTTTCATATAGCAATGAATCTTGGTTACAGTTTCATATAGCAATGAATCTTGGTTACAGTTTTATATAGCAATAAATCTTGGTTACAGTTTTATATAGCAATGAATCTTGGTTACAGTTTTATATAGCAATAAATCTTGGTTACAGTTTTATATAGCAATGAATCTTGGTTACAGTTTTATATAGCAATGAATCTTGGTTACAGTTTCATATAGCAATGAATCTTGGTTACAGTTTTATATAGCAATGAATCTTGGTTACAGTTTTATATGGCAATGAATCTTGGTTACAGTTTTATATAGCAATGAATCTTGGTTACAGTTTCATATAGCAATGAATCTTGGTTACAGTTTTATATAGCAATGAATCTTGGTTACAGTTTTATATAGCAATGAATCTTGGTTACAGTTTTATATAGCAATGAATCTTGGTTACAGTTTTATATAGCAATGAATCTTGGTTACAGTTTTATATAGCAATGAATCTTGGTTACAGTTTTATATAGCAATGAATCTTGGTTACAGTTTTATATAGCAATGAATCTTGGTTACAGTTTTATATAGCAATGAATCTTGGTTACAGTTTTATATAGCAATAAATCTTGGTTACAGTTTCATATAGCAATGAATCTTGGTTACAGTTTCATATAGCAATGAATCTTGGTTACAGTTTTATATAGCAATGAATCTAACGCCGTTTTCAACATTGTATCAATTATAGGTGCTAGGCTAAGAAAAGTGCTTTGCCCAAAAGGAGTGCCCGTCGTGCGGCGACTGGGGATCGAATCCTGGACGCCTTTTATGATATACAGTTGGGAAAAAAATCGGGTTATACGTGGGGCTCTTTTTATGGAAAATCTATTGTCTGTTGTCATGAAGGTGTTAAAACATGCAATAAAGCATATTGTATTGTATAGTATAACAATACTTTCGACGCCGATGATGCAGACGATTTTGACAGTTTGTGATAAATAGTTTAATCTGGTGACCTGCAGATACATTAGAAAAAGAAAACAAAGATATTGATGGATATTGTTTTTCTGTTATCTTTTAAAGCTTCCTTTTCCCATCATAAAAATGTATAGTTTTATTAACACGTGTAAAACTTAAAAACCTGGTGCAGCGGTCATGGTTTATTGATTCATACTATTAACCTAATATTCTAACATAGATATATTAAAACCATTTACTGTAAGGTATGAGGGAGGATGGCCACGACCTTCACATATCTATGCACGTGGCAAATAAAGTTAAAGAACATTTAAAAAACAAAGATATTGGTGGATTTGGTCAATACCATAAGGTACTTAAGACATAAAAGGTATAGGTGGGGCCAATCCAAACTTATTAAAGAGCCATTACTCCTTTTATCACAATGGTGTCAACACTGTATCAACATTATACAAACGTTTGAATCTTTTCATCAGATGTTTTCTAGTAAAATCAGGTCATGCTGTAGGATGTTATTAACAACTGTTTTTCGTGAGATCCATTGAATATTTCAATCAGATACGATATTTGCATAGTAAAATCAAATTGACCAATTTAAGATAATCTATATTCCTCTATGTGTAAATAATGAACTGAATTTGTATGATCCAAGGCTATCCTTATACCACACACACAAAAATGCTTACAGACGACATTGTAAGCATTTGATAAAAAATATGGAATATATCTCTATATACATGAAATTAAAATCATGAAACAGAGTTGAAAACATTGTGGCAATAGAAAAATAGCTGATTATGAGTAATTTTTACTTTTGCAAAAATGTTTTCAAAAGCCGTCTGCTGTTAATGCGCCAAAAAATGTATATACATGGGAAAGCGTTATACGGTAATCTATAATCTCTTTATACTTGCAATAAGTCGATATTTTTACAGCCGTGCTCCAGTAAAACAAACTTTAGTATGTTTTATAGTAGATTAAGATCTACCCATGCAGGTACGATATGTGGTCATGGTAGGCAATGATTGTCAGATATATCTACCAAATACAGACGCTTTCTGACGCCTCTATTTAAAACATTGTGGTAAAAGGAGAAATTTATCACAATGAGCAACTAATTGTCTCAAACTTTATTCAGTAACTGTTCTTTCAAAGAGTGTCCATAGTTGTGACTATTAAATGTTTTCACATTCGTCTGTAGCAGATGGGTTGCAAACTGTAGGAGCGAATGTTATTCTAGACCTACACTATTTACTAATACCGAATGATTTTCATTTACGTTTACAATTGATTGATTGATTGATTGATTGGGGTTTAACGCCGTTTTGAACAATTTCTCAGTTATATCACGGCGGCCAGTTCACCTACTCATGCATTTCCTGGTTGTCTCACACCAGTACTCCACACAACAATCTTCCCAAGCAACTGGCTGCTTTTCCACATAGTAAGTACTTAGCCCATTGGTGGAAGACGAATGACGCATTTCGCATTGACTTTTGTCAATCGTCAGAGCTGAGATTCGAACTCACAACCCCTGGATTGACAGCCCGCGTCGCTACCGACTGAGCTACCGGGGCTCGGCTTACGTTTACAAATACACGTTACAAGTAAATTTTATTTTTCGACATATCGAGGGCTTGGGCTGAAACGGTTGTAACTAAAATTGAATTTGTTTACCAAGGTAAATCACCCCGCCATAAAGTCTTTATAAGCGTTAAATCATTTTTCTTGGTAAACAATGGAAATTTAGGTGCCATTGCTCGTTCCTAAATGGCACCTAAATTTGCATTGTTTACAAAGAGGTCAAAATTGCCCCTAATTCAGGGTTTTCAAAATAGGTTTTTAGTTACAACCGTTTCACGCATAGCCCTCAATATACATTATGTATAATGATAAAGGTTCATAGCATGTAGTTCGAGCTCTCCTGGCCGCTATGCGGAATTTCCCTACATCATATATCGACGTCAAAACATTGTGGAAAATCATTATTGGATCATAAAAGAGCAATTTCTCATTTTGTATCTTTGATATTTCCAACTTCCAAGTGTTTCATTGGTTCTAAGATTTTTTCAAAGCGGACGACACTTAGAATAATAATACAGAGGACTCACGATGACTCGAACCTGAGAGGGAACCATAAATTATATACTTCAATTTATCGACGTGTTCGAGTGGTCGCTGGATTTATTCTTAATTCATTAACCCTTTCCCTTATATAGACGCTTTCTGACGCCTCTGCAGCAGACGGCTTTTTGAAAAATTAGTGACAAAAGGAGAAATTGCTCAAAACGAGCAATTTCTCCTTTTGACACAATGTTTTCCACTTTTAGTCATAGGTTATCCATTCAATTATAGGGAATATCTATTTTTTCACAAAATATGTTCAAAGTCGTCTGCTGCAGAATTGTCGTATGAGGGAAAGGGTTAATGGGTTGTCAGTTTCGAAATGATAGCGCTTATTGTGAAAAGCAAGGCAGTACTAAACTCATAGTAAGAGAATGACAGATCAGTTCCAAGAAATGATTCGAATTAAAGGATACATTCGAATTTTCCCGCGTTCAAGTTATCGCGGGTCCACTATATCACGTGATGTTATCAGCTAAACCCTCAGCATACATCATCGTGCAGACATAATAGTATGGATTATCGCGCAGTTTGACGTCAAAGAACAAGAAGGAGTCGAAGTTCAAGCCGAGTACCTCAGGCCCTTCTTGTTTTCCAATATGTTTAAGAACGGTAAGATGCCTAACAGTGTAATTGTACTCTAAGTTAGTTGACCGTTTGAAAAACATGTAATTAATACATCAGAATATATTACAAGGCACGATCGATCCTGACCCTTTTGTCGATCTATATTCAGTATAATGACATACCTATATGTATTATGACATATGTATTATGACATACCTATATGTATTGTGACATACCTATATGTATTATGATATACCTATATGTATTATGACATACCTATATGTATTATGACATATGTATTATGACATATGTATTATGACATATGTATTATGACATATGTATTATGACATATGTATTATGACATATGTATTATGACATATGTATTATGACATATGTAGTATGACATATGTATTATGACATATGTATTATGACATACCTATATGTAGTATGACATACCTATATTTATTATGGCATACCTGTATTTTCAGGTATTGTGACATTTTTCTAACCTCGTTTATTTTTATATAACACATCGTTTATATCTACGTCATACGAGTATACATTTCTTTACCGGTTTACCCTTTCCCCACAATCAACAAATATGCAGCAGACAACTTTAAAAGTATATTGAAGAATAATGTATGGAAAATATATCTAAATGAAAGTATAATTATTGAAAAGAGTTTTAAAAAAGTGGTAAAATGTGAAAAAAATCCTTTTAACATTACGTTTTCAAAATTCGTCTGCAAACAAATATCAAAATACGTCTGAAGGCGGGAAATGGTTGCTAATGACGTGTTATACATCTATCAATAAATCATCGTGGAAAAAATCACTTTTTACATATTTCGAGGTGAAAATTCAATCTTACCATTTAGATCTCCTAATTCCTTACTCGACTGTTTTTCCGAAATCTTAAACTGCACATAAGATGCACGAGGATTCGATGCACGAGGATACGATGCACGTGGATCCGATGTCATGGTTTAATCTGTGTGATTTGAGTCTGTGTCTGTCTATACCTTGTATAATTATTTGTCTATTGAAGGGTAAACTGTAGTTGTACGTTCATACATGTGTTCATTAAAAAATACATGTATTGTGTCTATACTATTGAGTCGATTACATTGGAACTTGGCACACATCACCGTGTACCTATGCGTCCTTATCAGTCTGGTTGAATCTTAACACGTCTTTTTTCTATCCATACTGTTGAACTATTCGAATAAAACAAAACTAATCTGATAAACGAGTCTACAATTTATTTGTATGAAACATTAAATAAGATCGGCAAGAATAAGGTCGAAATGTTAAGGTTATATGTTAAATGGCGTAAACTTGTAATAAAGATGGGATTTATTTATGATTGGGTTAATTTTGTCCTTAAAAATACAGTTTGATTTAAGCTGTACATATGAATATGTAGTTACATTACATTTGTATTGGTTCTTTGTAAGATCGATTGATGAACACCGTTTTCAACAATATTTTACTCGTATCACGTCGGCCAGTACAACCACCCGTGTGTTTCCCGACTTTCTGACACCGCATACGGCTTTTTGAAAACATAGTGACAAAAGAAGAAATTGCACAAAACGTGCAATTTCTCCTTTTGCCACAATGTTTTCCACTTTCTGACACCAGTATTCCACACATAGACTGCTAGCCCATTCGTGGAAGAGGAATGACGTTTGTTACATTGAGTATTATCATACGTTGGAAAGGATGTTGGCCTAGCTCGGATTCGAACTCACAACCCCTGAATCGACAGCCCGCGTCGATACCGACTGTGGTACAGGGGCTCGGCACCGCGATAGACACAGTACACATTGACAACATTCAGTTTGAAACAGGGAGTTTTTGAGGATGTAATCCATTGTCATTTCTCAATATAAAAAGTGTTATTAACAGTGGTGTGTCATGATCCTCGCTATTAACAATCCCTCTTTATGTATTTGTTACCCTAATGTAAGCGACCTAACCCTTTCCCAATTACAATATATATATGCAACACAATCTTCTCAAACATATGAAAAATGTCTATGAAATAAAGTATATTATTATATGGAACATAATGTGGCAAATGAAGAAATTGCTCATGATGAGGAGTTCTCCTTTTGCTACAATGTTGCCAAAAAGCCGTCTGCTGTAGATGCGTCAAACAGTGCGTCTCCAAGGGGTAAGGGTTAAGCTTTTATAGTATTTATTGATCTTGCATTTTGCCCTTAATGGTATTTTATATATAAATTATGTCACAAAAATGGCAATATAAACTTATTCATTATCCCCCAACGCGAGACGGACAACTTTAGAAACCTTTCCATCAGAAGACGTTTGAAAATATGGTTGGTGAAGAAATACATGCCTAAAAACAGCAATGTGTCTTTCACCATGATGATTTTAATTTTGTTTCAATGAAAGACGATCAATAACCAGACGTTTTTCTTAAAATGTATATTCAAAGCAGACAACTCATCGAATTTCATATCAGGAAAATATTCTTAATTAAATAATTCAGTATTATGTGCTGACTTTGTTACGAATTTCAATTTCCTACATTTATAATCATATATTGATCATTCTCATATCGCTTATATTATTTTCATGTTTAATTCATTCATCCCAAGTGTAATGTCCTTATTAATACATGTGTGTTTGTATTTTTGCTAACATGTTTATAATATGTATATGTACGTGTCTAAATGAAATTATTTGTGCACGTCAATGTTCTGCCTTTAAACACCTTTAACCTTTAACCTTCTCCCACATACAGACGCTGTGTGAC
Organism: Serripes groenlandicus; assembly: GCA_031761405.1. Lineage (NCBI taxonomy): Eukaryota > Metazoa > Mollusca > Bivalvia > Cardiida > Cardiidae > Serripes > Serripes groenlandicus. The sequence continues at coordinate 86,085,402 of JASEVX010000001.1, forward strand.
GCCTCTGCAGCAGACGACCTTTAAAAACAATATCTGGCAAAGGGTGAAATTGATCATAACGAGCAATTTCCCCTTTCATCACAATGTTTTCATTTTATTTAATTAAGATACTTTCATTTAAAGAGAGTTTCGATAGTTTTGGTCCAGAAACTTTCAAAAAGTTGTTATATATGAGAAAGGGTTTATCGCACGAACTGTAACCATGCTTAGATATATGTTTCAAGACACACAGTTAAATGAATATAACATTGATAAACATTAAATGATTTAACATGAACCATGAAGCACACGCACGCGTATCACTATCATATCGTTGTATGATATTTCACAAACTTATAAACAAATAAACAAATCACCAATCCAAAAATCCGAATAATTATATAGCCATAACACGTTCACTGTATCCATACATATAAACTTGTAAAGCCGTATTTCGATGTATACATTATATCCGCTGGCATTGAGAGCTATTGAAGTACCTATTAAATTAATTTCGCTTCCAATTTGATTTTCTGTGGGATCAACGGGTACCTGTATTGTCGTCTGCGTAATTTATAAAAGATTAAAACCCTTAGTCTTATGACCTTAGTATACGTCCTGTGAGACAAAACTCGTTTGAAAACAATGTTGAAGAAATACATAGTTGCTCCTCACTAGAAATTGATTCCTTTCCCACGAATAACGAGTTTTAACTTTTCTTTTGAAATAAACACAAACTGTAGATACATGAGAGGTGTGAGGCTGTGATGTGTATAGACCTAGAACTGCCCGAATGACGTTTACAGTAGAAGTAACATGCTGACAGATTTATGTTTCTGCAACAGACGAAATATGAAATCATTATGTCAAAAGGAGAAACTGCCCATGATAACCAATAACACTTTGTATCATTTTTGTCCACACTTATACTTTCATTCATAGGTGTTTTCCAACATATTTTCAAGAAGTTTTTAATATCATCTGCTGTAAGTTTGTTCTGTGGGGGAAAGGGTTACCCTTTCTATTTCACCCGAATCGATCTTTACACATTTTACGATGTGATCAATGAAATAAAACAAAATATAAAGGTATTTGTATATGTAGATATTTGAAAAGAAAATGAAATCCAACAGTTGCCGAATAGTATATTGTATATAACAGATCAGAAAGCTAAATTTGAAATATATTCTTATAGTTTCACATTGTGTCCATTAACTGAGACCATAAGCGTATATCGACACAGAGGCTATATATTGTTTTAACCCTTTCCCACATACAGACGCATTTTGACGCAATGGCAGCAGACGACTTAACATTGTTGCCAAAGGTGAAATTGCTCATGATGAGCAATTTCTCCTTTGGCCACAATGTTTTCAACTTTATTATCCCCCGCTTTTTCGAAGAAAAAAAGGGGGGTTATTAATTTCGGTTTGTCCGTCCGTCCGTCCGTCTGTCCGTCTGTCCGTCTGTCCGTCTGTCCGTCCGTCACACTTCGTTTCCGTGCAATAACTGCCGCAAATGTGAACCGTTTCTTTTCAAACTTGGTAACAAGGTTAAATGCCTTAACGGCTAGGCCAAGTTCGAATATCACTTTCGGCGGACTTTATTTGGTGGAGTTATGGCCCCTTATTTAACAAAATATGTTGTTTCTTGCCGTTTCCGTGCAATAACTGCCACAAATGTGAACCTTTTTTTTTCAAACTTGGTAACAACGTTAAATGCCTTAAGGGCTAGGCCAAGTTCGAATATCACTTTCGGCGGACTTTATTTGGTGGAGTTATGGCCCCTTATTTAACAAAATATGTTGTTTCTTGCCGTTTCCGTGCAATAACTGCCACAAATGTGAACCTTTTTTTTTCAAACTTGGTAACAAGGTTAAATGCCTTAAGGGCTAGGCCAAGTTCGATCATCACTTTCGGCGGACTTTATTCGGTGGAGTTATGGCCCCTTATTTAACAAAAAATGTCGTTTGTTGCTGTTTCCGTGCAATAACTGCCACAAATGTAAACCTTTTTTTTTCAAACTTGGTAACAACGTTAAATGCCTTTAGGGCTAGGCCAAGTTCGATCATCACTTTCGGCGGACTTTTTTTGGTGTAGTTATGTCCCCTCATTTAACAAAAAATGTCATTTGTTGCTGTTTCCGTGCAATAACTGCCACAAATGTGAACTTTTTTTTTTTCAAACTTGGTAACAAGGTTAAATGCCTTAAGGACTAGGCCAAGTTCGATCGTCACTTTCGGCGGACTATATTCGGTGGAGTTATGGCCCCTCATTTAACAAAAAATGTCGGTTGTTGCTGTTTCCGTGCAATAACTACCATAAATGTGAACCGTTTTTTTTCAAACTTGGTAACAACCTAGGCCAAGTTCGATCCTCACTTTCGGCGGACTTTATTCGGTGGAGTTATAGCCCCTTAATTAACAAAAAATGTCCTTTGTTGCTGTTTCCGTACAATTACTCCCACAAGTGTGAACCTTTTTTGTTCAAACTTGGTAACAAAGTTAAATGCCTTAAGGGCTAGGCCAAGTTCGATCATCGCTTTCGGCGGAGTTATGGCCCCTTGCTTAACAAAAAATGTCGTTTGTTGCTGTTTCCGTGCAATTACTGCCACAAATGTGAACCTTTTTTTTTTTCAAACTTTCTATCAAGGTTAAATGCCTTAACAGCTAGGCCAAGTTCGATCGTCACTTTCGGCGGATTTTATTCCTACAATATTTCCTGCAAGCGGGGGATATAAATTTCATGAATTTGCTTGTTTAACAATTAAGCTATCTTTTATGGAGATGATTTTTCAGGTTTGTGTCACTATGTTGTCAAAAGTCATCTGCTGCAGATTTGTTGTATGTGGGAAAGGGTTACGGAATATATAGCATTGTACCATCACAAAAGTTTCGGATAGTAATTACATGAACGAAATATCTTCTAGGTTTATTTACAAGACAAATTAGCAAAAAATCTTATTTGATATTTATGTTTTTGTTTTATCAATAGTTTTGAGAATCTGCGACAAAATGAACCCCTAATGTGTACAATAGATTAACCCAAGATATAGGCGGATTATGACGCCCTTGAAACAAACAAAACGAGAACTCTTTAATCTATAATTCCTTATAAAAAACAATAAAGCTACTTTTCAAGCTATAGCATGTGTTTGTTTTTCATATGACACCCTGAATGCGGACGACTCTAAAATATGTTAACAGTTAAAATGTTATAAAGGCTTAACCCTTAGCCTCTGCAGCAGATGGCTTTTTGAAAACATAGTGACAAAAGAAGAAATTGCACAAAACGTGCAATTTCTCCTTTTGCCACAATGTTTTCCACTTTTTGTCATAGGTTATCCATTCAATTATGGAGACTTTTTATTTTTTGACCAAATACGTTCAAAGTCGTCTGTTGCAGAATTGCCGTATACGGGAAAGCGTTAAACCGATGCAGTAACGGAGGGCACTATTGACACATAAACGTATGTCAGTCACTCGCCATATGGACTGTTAATCCACATTAAATATATATTAGGATAAGATTAGCCCGGGGGATTATCGCAATCCGGTAGTGATAGGTTTATCTCAATACACGTAATTGAACAGAGATTAATGGGGCTACGCTGCGTACTGACATGTTGTGACGTATCTTATACAATCAGTATATATTGCTAGATACGTGTTGAACAGAGAACATATTTATTGATTATAAACATACACACATACAATGTTTCGAATCAAAATACAATCAATTCACAAATTAAAACACAAGAAACAAAATACAAGATGATCAATAAAATTAAATTATGTAGAGAAATGTTGAAGCGTTATTATAAAGATGTTCATTTTGTTCTTTATAACACTTATGAATATAAGCACGTAATTGAACAGAGAGTAATGAGGCTACGCTACGTATCTTATACAAACAGTAGATATTGCTAGATACGTGTTTAACCCTTTACCCCTTAAAGACGCTTTCTAACGCCTCTGCTGCTGACGACTTTTGAAAACGTTGTGACAAAAGTAGAAATTGCTCAATACGAGCAATTTCTCCTTTTGCCACAATGTTTTGAAATATGTCCAGTAATTAGACCTTCATTTATAAAGAATTTTCGTGTGTTTGACTCGATGTTTTCAATGTCGTCTGCTGCAGATTTGTTGTATGTGGGAAAGGGTTAACCTGAGCCTGACGTTTGTGTAAATACAAATTAGTATTATGACCAGCGATCGGATATAACATATAATATATGGTCTCTGTTATGACATATAATGACATATACTATATGGTCTCTGTTGTGACATATATTATATATTCTCTGTTATGACATATAACTATATGGTCTCAGTTATGACAAATAAGATATGGTCTCTTTTATAACATATACTATATGGTCTCTGTTGTGACATATACTATACGGTCTCTGTTATGACATATACAATATGGTTTCTGTTATGACATATGATGTATGGTCTCTGTTGTGACATATACTATATGTCTCTGTTATGACATATACTATATGGTCTCTGTTATGACATATAATGACATATACTACATGATCTCTGTTGTGACATATATTATATTGTCTCTGTTATGACATATAATGACATATATTATATGGTCTCTGTTATGACATATAATGACATATATTATATGGTCTCTGTTATGACATATAATTACATATACTATAAAGTCTCTGCTGTGACATATAATATATGGTCTCTGTTATGACATATACATATATGGTCTCTGTTATGACAAATAAGATATGGTCTCTATTATTACATATACGGTATGGTCTCTGTTGTGACATATACTATATGGTCTATGTTATGACATATAAAGTATGGTCTCTGTTATGACATATAATGGCATATAATATATGGTCTCTGTTGTGACATATAATATATGGTCTCTGTTGTGACATATACTATATGGTCTCTGTTGTGACATATACTATATGGTCTCTGTTATTACATATACGATATGGTCTCTATAATGACATATACTATATAATCTCTGTTGTGACATATACTATATTGTCTCTGTTATGACATATAATGACATATACTATATGGTCTCTGTTATGACATATAAACTATGGTCTCTGTTATGACATATAATGACATATACTATATGGTCTCTGTTATGACATATAGTGACATATACTATATGGTCTCTGTTATGGCATATAATATATGGTCTCTGTTATGACATATATATATATATTTCGATCGAAGTTAACGTCATCCACATACAAAATATTAGCAGCTGACGCCTTTGAAAACACCAAGGCCGAAATTTAACAATGCTCCATACAAATGAAAGTATAATTGTAGAATGGAGTTGCAAACATTGTGACAAATGGAGAAATTGATCTTTGATAGCAATTTCTCTCTTTGCCACACTGTTATCACCTCTACTCACTTATTATGCTAACATGTTGGAGACAGTCCATATTTCCATATCAATGTTTACCCAAGTCGTCTGCTGCAGAGTAATCAATAGCGGAAAAGAACCGCGTCTGGAGAGCTGAGTCCTTGTTGCCTAAACAGGTTAATTGCGCAATACCTTTGAGTTTAATGTCAAATGTTTCGTTTACGTTGGACCGCCTCCATGATGGAGTGGTAGCATGTCCGCTTCGGGTGCGAGAGGTCGCAGTTCGATCCCCGGGTTATATTAAATAATTGGCGCTTGCGGATTTTGCATGACCACTGACTGGCTGGTGTCAGGTTAAATCGACCACAACTACTGGAAACTTTACCCAGGAAACGCCGTGTTAGTACTGAATAATTGTTGAAAGCGCCGTAAAACATCAAACATGAAACACAAAAGTTTCGTCTTAGGCTATATAACATGTTGAGGCAATCGTAATTGCTCGCCGGAGTATTGACTGTGCGCTTGTGCAACTAGACTCAAATCGCACAATTTATGTAGAATAACTGATCATCTATTAGATTAATTTATTGGGGTTTAACACCGTTATCCTCTAGATGTCAGTTTTATCATGGCGACAGACCATTTACTAGTGATTCCTGTACTAGGCTATGCACTGTGCTCCATGCCCGCCCGAACGGAGATCGCACCCTGGACACCCGGTACTATACGACTCGACCACGGCGGGTTTCCTGGCGGGTTTCCTGACGGGTTTCCTGACAATTTACAGCTTAATCGATGCTTATTTTCCGGTTTCGAATAACACATTCACCGGTAAGGAAGTCAGTCAATCACGCCATGTATTCATCAGACCTTTTAAACCATAAAAGCAATATGGTGTAATGTCGATCGAATCTGTCATATCGTTGAACACTTTACTTGGTATAACATATGCTATGTTCACGACTACTTCTTAACATAAGTATACACTGTACTTTACAGTTCTGTTATTGGGTTGGGATTAAAACTTCTTTTATTCGAAGTTTTCTACGATTCTTAAATGGCTCATCGGGTGATTAATTATGAACAATTGATATTGTGTATTTTTCATCTTAAAAACAATCGAAAAAGGGTATATCGTTGTTTTTTATTCCTTAAATACGCTTGACTTACGTTTTCCTATTTTAAACCTGACCATAACACAAATCTACAGCAGATGCATTTAAATACATTTCAGTAAAAATATAGAAAATATTTAATTACGAAAGTGTAATTTTCAAATAGAGTTGAAAACATTATGACAAAAGGGAAATTACTCATCATGAGTAATTTGTCCTTTTGCTACATTGTTTTCAAAAATTGACCGCTTCAGAGGCGTCAGAAAGCGTCTGTATATGGGAAAGGGTTGAACTGTTTTCAAAAATGAAGTAATTAATTTCTTAACAAAAGCTTATAACAAGAGAAAGTTGATGCAACGCATCAATGTCGCCGGATATCCATAGTGCAGTTATGCATAACACTAACATTATAGTAGTTGAATAAACAGTTATCAACTGAGGGGCATATTGGAACATCAGGGGTGGGGTCAAGTGAAAATGTATCATAACTTGCATTGTTTTGTCAACGAAGTGAATGATAATTGAAGCCTTTCATTGTTTATGATCAATCTCCATTCCAAAGTAGGTTGACCATACACACAACCAACTAATTATTGATCATAAACAGCAATGAAAATGAGTAATCTTGCCAATCATTAGTCTTAGTATGTATACAGTGCTTTCATTAAGGAATAACTATAAGATTTGTGAATTCCACATACACTTTTCAAGATGTTTGTCAGAATATTTGAATTTTATTATTTTTCAATAAAACCACAAAACAGACAATTTAGGATTTGCATGCAATAGCACGTCATTTTACCTTTCCTCTTTTAAAGTCAACAGTGGACACCTTTGCAGCAATCTACTTTTAAAACAATGAGATAAGGGTTAAATCGCTGAAGACATGAGTTTTCTCTTTTTCTCCATTAAAACCAGTTTTATCTCGGTTTGTTCTTTCCTTCATTTGATTCGAACCAAATAAACATTTTAAATCACCTATAATTTACTATTTGTAAGTGAGTGTAAAGAGCGGCTCTCTGCAAAGGAGATTGATCTACGCAGTTGGTATTCGCGAATCACGCAGGTGCGCGTAAGTAAACAAATTAGACTGCGACGTAAAGGTTTGTAGTTATCGACTTTTGATTACATGTAGTATATAGTGTAAAATAAAGTATACCAGTCTAGCTAATAGGGACTGTTTTGTCTTCGTAAATAAAACAAAAAAACATAAATGCGAGTCAAAATAAAGAAACTGAAAATACCTAAAACATCGGAATATTTATTTCATTTTAGATGTGTCATTACTTAGTGTTTTTAAACAAACACAATTGTAATATGTTCAAGACATCTAAATGTGTTTCTTTCTAATAATAATCCCCCCTCCCATGTGATTTCAGAAAACCTATTAAAAATAGAAGTCGCGGGCTTCTGCCCGGCGACAAATAATGAATAGTTTAATGACTTCAACTTTTGTTATACTCTATCCAATGTAAACTTTTGTTTTTCTCTGAACCATGTATACTGTTGATATAGACTAACCCTCATTCCAGTCTGGCATTGATGTCAAATAGTTAAGTATATGTTGGTTACCAATAATAAACAATGTTTTTGTGCATTCTTACATTGCTTGTGAATATATTCATTCGACCTTGATAGAAACATTGATCACATATTCTGTACACATGAACTTTTATTTTCAATAATCATAAACCACTTACATTTTCAATCTTATTTTTCAAAATTCAGATATATTGACTTATGTTTGGTACTACTTTTATTAGGTGTTCTTAGGTTGAGACTATTTGAAATTTGGAAGCCAATTGGTGAATGCTTTACAAAAGGCGGTACCTTAGTGGTACCGACCAGCAATTAGTTATGACGGTTCAGATTTGGAGGTACCACTATGACTGATGCACATGTAGAACATTGAGTTTGCCATCCGGTTATCCTAGCACTATATTGGCTCACAGGAGTCCGAATTTCTATTACAGCAAAAAATGCGGAAAATCACACAATACCTCGTTAAAATACTCAAAAAGTCTCTCTATATTGTCTATACGCTTTGATAAAAATGATCGTAATGGTAATTTGGGGAATCCCGCACGTGTGACTATAAATAGCCCCTCTATACGTCCATATAGTGTAATAATAATGACAAGGTGTGCAACGGCGTTTAACCCCCTCGCTCGATTCGGGCTATAATTTCCGCAGAAAAACGTCTAAGAAAGTAGTTAATCATACATGTATATAGCATGCTAATACTGTCATTTTGAGGAATCAGCTGTAATCGACTTCTCAAATTTAAAAAGTTACAAAAAGCCGAAGCAATAAACAGTAAATATGGGAATACAAAGATGAATGATTAAAGTCATTTTCGCAATGGAAAAATTCTCTACTTAACAACATTTTTAGATTAAGTTTGTTTCGTAGGTCTTGAGCTATGAGGGAATAGATATGTTTTTGTTATCGATAATTAAAGCCAAGTCGGAGATATTGTCAAGTATATCCCGATAAACCTTAGATTCATTCCGCATGAAGGATCAGCAATTTAAAACCTATTGTTAACTTTTAAGAGAAATAAATTAAGAAACATTTTTATGATTTTTTTGGAAGATATTATGTCAATGATTTAAATGAAAATTATGCTGGTATTTCACCCATGATGTTTTCATGATATATACTAATTCGATAAGGCTTGACATTCGGGAGTTAATTATATGAGGTATAAAAGGTGAATAATTGTTTAGTTTGTGCCATGCCTATGTTAACTAGGACACGCTATCCGTCTGACCGGCACCATATACATCAATACATACACAATTATCTTACTTTAACCAGGCGATTTGACACTGGCCTACATCTTCGGAGATTTGACATTTCTGTTTGGAGTTGAAAAACATTATGACAAAATGAGAAATTGAGCAGTTTCTCCCTTTTTTTCCGACAATGCATTTCAAACGTCGTTCGCTGCAGATGCGTCAGACTCGGAACAGAACCGATGCTTTCTGCTTACGAAGCGAACGCTCTAGCCATATTACACTACTGGGTTAGGTCCTTCCGTGATCTGGACCATTCACTAACAGTTTCTTGTATACCCTGAAAGGCGTACATGTAAAAAGAAACGTCAAACAAAAGCCGATCTTTGAAGAGTTTCGAATTAATTGTAAATGCAATGGGAGTGTGTACTATGACAATACTCTTGTTTGACCCCCGTAAGATGAATATGCTTGCAGAATGACAATAAGTCAAGATAGTTAACGGTGACCTGGATATTGACGGGTCTCAGCACTTCGCTTCTTTATTTTATCATATCTCTGAGACAGATTCAAAGTCATATTTACCTTTGACTACAGATTCTATTATTATTATTGTCGGCGATGTACGTACTTTATATTTGGTTGTTTAATATGAGTTAAACTCCGTTTCCTACGCTATTTTAGACATATCACGGCTGCCAATTCACCTAATGTGTGTTTCCTGGCTGCATCGCATCTGTACTCCACACAACATTCTTCCTACGCAACTGGCTGCCTTCTCCCATTGTTTATTTAGCCATAATTTAGAAGCTCGAAAAAGAGTGACAAATAAAATACGTTTGGAATAGATTAATGAAATCATTTAATGTTGTAAATTCACGTGGTTTCAGAACAGGGGTTTAGTGTTTGACCCCCTGCTTCCGACGGTCATGTTGTAGTGTTTTGAGTATCGTTATTCCCTAACCAAGAACATGTACATGTAGGCATCAAAGGTTCATGACTGCATGACGCTGTAGTATAACTTAACTACTATTGAAATGGACACACATCTCAATAAATCAATCGTAAGTCCTTCCTGTTGGTAAAACACGACATAACAGGTGTATACTTACATTTGGTAGTAAATTTAGTTATCCGTGAAATCGGCGGTTTGTACGATTCTATATCCATCATTTATCCGAATATTTAAAGAATCCACAAACGAAGAAATCTAAATAACCTAAATATTGCCACTAAATCTTTGTAGATTTCCTAAATGTCATTAGCACTAAATCTGTGTAAATTTCTTAAAGAATGACCACAATCGTATACAGGAAGCCATGTTTTAACTTAATATTTATAGGTTATTTAACAGTGTTCTGTACAATACGGATATATATTTGGACGAGTACACAGCTTGGAAAATCATATTGGACGAGCCGCTAGGCGAGTCCAATATGATTTTCCAAGCTGTGTACGAGTCCAAATATATTCCGTATTGTACAGAACACTGTTAAATGATCTTTTTATTCTATACCTCGACTTTTTCCCCAAAATATATTTTGTATTGTGCAGAATAATGTTAAATGACCTTTTTATTTTATACCTTCAAATAATTTCTGACACAAAAAGTGTTTTTTGGTTTCTGTTCAATTACAAAGTCATTTATTTCAGAATCGGATAACATTTTAGTTTCAGTGTTACTCCTTGTTTGCAAACGACAATAATGATCCGGTGACAACAGGAGCTTTATCGTAACGCTTTATCTAGAGCGCCTGTCGATTCAGACTTTCATTCGGAACCTTTTCACGCGCTTCGGTCTTTATCATAGGTTTAACATGGGACCTGTGAATCGTACAATACGAAAAGAATACGGGTTATTTTGTACGCGCGTGCGTCCCGATACGGAAATATATTGTACGGTCACATGATTCGAATGAGCGTCTACGATTGGACGTATAAATTAGGTATAGAATAACAGGCAATACTTAACTGATCGTTATAAATAAAATAACAATTATATTGATATAATCTTAGTTGTGTATAAAGATACTCCAATTAGGATACAAGGCCAATTATATTAACCCTTGTTCTGATACGGACGATCTTCAACGTCTTCAGAAGACGACTCTTTCAACATTTGAAATGTTGTGTTAACCAACTATCTTCCCTTTTGCCCACATTGTTTTCATCTGTTTATCCAAATTATACTTCCATGTTTGAAGAGTTTTAATTATTTTCCCCAGGGAGCTCTGAAACAGAACTATGTTGTAATGATAGATCAAGGAAAACATTAGTGAAACAGAACTTATATATATACGAGTATAATATATAACTCCTAATACAATGTCACACTCTATTCAATTGACATAATCCACAAAATTGTATGTTTATATATATTTGATATTAACTCTTTCTGCGTCAATGGCAATATTGTGATGTTTGCAATCAATGCAGATTCAGGTGAGTCAGCTCGTAACGAGCTGTCTCACCTGAAATCAGCATTGTTTGCTTTTTAGTTATTAAAATATTCCAAAATTTCTATTAAATCGGAAATGGAGACGCCCAATTTTAAATTGGAAAAGTCTACTACTGTAAATAGGTTGGCAATGAAACAGTTAAAGAGACTGGCATGATAGGACTCATTAGCATTGACCAGTTCCCCTATTCATTACACTTTACTCCATTAATCCTTAATCAACATGTTTAATCCTTTCCCTCATACGACAATTCTGCAGCAAACGACTTTGAACGTATTTTGTCAAAACATAGAAAATCTCCATAATTGAATGGATAACCTATGACAAAAAGTGGAAAACATTGTGGCAAAAGGAGAAATTGCACGTTCTGTGCAATTTCTTCTTTTGTCACCATGTTTTTAAAAAGCCGTCTGCTGCAGAGGCGTCAGAAAGCGTCTATATGAGGGAAATGGTTAACATGTGGAAAACCGTTACTCTTTGCCTGTTGAAGACGACACTTGACTCATCAGTGGAAGTAATGTTTTAACAAATAAAAAATGTGCGAAAAGGACACAATGCTCGCATTGAATACATTCATATTTGCCGACAATGTTGTCTATAAATATGTCAGTATAATATTTTTTTTTTTTTAAAACATTAAGAGAAATTTCTGTTATGAAAACAATGTTTTCAAAAGCCGTCTGCCTCAAATGCGCTAAAATGCATCTGCATGTGGGAAAGGGTTAATTAAACGAGGTAAAGTTTATCTATCATATGACATATTTCTAAACTGTACATATTTTTTACCAATATATATTAAGGGTTGTTAATTATAGGTAAATGTATGTTTAGTTTACAAATATTTAACAACGTATTCAAACAATGGCTCTTGGCCTATATCTAAGATCGATCAAAGATTAACCCTTTCCTTCATATAGACGCTTTCTGACGCCTCTGCAGCAGACGGCCTTTTGAAAACATAGTAATAAAAGAAGAAATTGCACAAAACGTGCAATTTCTCCTTTTGCCACAATGTTTTCCACTTTAAGTCCTATGTTATCCTTTCAATTATTAAGATTTTTCCAGTTTTTGACAAAATATGTTCAAGGTCGTCTGCTGCAGAATTGTCGTATGAGGGAAAGGGTTAATAACCCAATACAGTTAACACTATCTTATATGCATGGCAATAGAAAAGTTTATTGTGGTAAAATAATACATGTTCTGGCAAAATCATTTCATAAAATAATTATCAATCAGCACTTATGTCTGTGTCCCCCATGAATGTTCAAAGATCTTTCCCTGATACAGACGACTTTTGACCGTGTTGCTGCAGACGACTTTCGCAAATAATGTGGAAACGGCGAAATTACTCATGTTTAGCTTGTTTCGCCTTCAACACAATGTATTCAACTCTGCTTTACTCCTGGTGTATACGTGTTTCATTGTTTCCCATCGTTCATGCGGAAAGGGAATACAATAGTTAACTACTTAAACAGTTGTTTTCATATTTAATACGTGTTTTTATAAAAACGCAAAAATACAAATTTAATATGATCAATATTTAATACTCATTTAAAACACATCTTTTGAAATGTCCGAAGCTCTCGTTTTTATTACTATTATACATTTGTTATGAGATAACATTAATTCTAGTATTCTTTAATCTATTCACGTGTGTTGATTCAACCTATTTGTCGTTGTGGAAAAGGCGTTAAATCGCCCTCCTCGAAAGCATGATACGAGGATTCAAGGAGCCTTCTGCATATACTTGGTAATTGTCGACCAATATTGACGCTTTCTGACGCCTCTGCAGCAGACGACTTTTTGAAAACATAGTGACAAAGGAAGAAATTGCTCAAAACGAGCAATTTCTCCTTTTGCCACAATGTTTTCCACTTTAAGTCCTATGTTATCCTTTCAATTATTAAGATTTTCCAGTTTTTGACCAAATATGTTCAAGGTCGTCTGCTGCAGAATTGTCGTATGAGGGAAAGGGTTAATAACCCAATACAGTTAACACTATCTTATATGCATGGCAATAGAAAAGTTTATTGTGGTAAAATAATACATGTTCTGGCAAAATCATTTCATGAAATAATTATCAATCAGCACTTATGTCTGTGTCCCCCATGAATGTTCGAAGATCTTTCCCTGATACAGACGACTTTTGACCGTGTTGCTGCAGACGACTTTCGCAAATAATGTGGAATCGGCGAAATTACTCATGTTTAGCTTGTTTCGCCTTCAACACAATGTATTCAACTCTGCTTTACTCCTAGTGTATACGTGTTTCATTGTTTCCCATCGTTCATGCGGAAAGGGAATACAATAGTTAACTACTTAAACAGTTGTTTTCATATTTCATACGTGTTTTTATAAAAACGCAAAAATACAAATTTAATATGATCAATATTTAATACTCATTTAAAACACATCTTTTGAAATGTCCGAAGCTCTCGTTTTTATTACTATTATACATTTGTTATGAGATAACATTAATTCTAGTATTCTATAACCTAGTCACGTGTGTTGATTCAACCTTTTTGTCGTTGTGGAAAATGCGTTAAATCAAACTCCACGAAAGCATGATACGAGGATTCAAGGAGCCTTCTGCATATACTTGGTAATTGTCGACCAATATTGACGCTTTCTGACGCCTCTGCAGCAGGCGACTTTTTGAAAACATAGTGACAAAGGAAGAAATTGCTCAAAACGAGCAATTTCTCCTTTTGCCACAATGTTTTCAACTTTTAGTCATAGGTTATCCATTTAATTATAGAGATTTTCTATTTTTTGACAAAATATGTTCAAAGTCGTCTGCTGCAGAATTGTCGTATGGGGGAAAGGGTTAAAGCAGACGGCGTTTTGAAAACATAGTGACAAAAGAAGAAATTGCACAGAACGTGCAATTTCTCCTTTTGCCACAATGTTTTCCACTTTTAGTCATAGGTTATCCATTCAATTACAGAGATTTTCTATGTTTTGACAAAATACGTTTAAAGTCGTCTGCTGCAGAATTGTCGTATGGGGGAAAGGGTTAACGACGTTTTCAACATTTGTTCAGTCTTATCACGGCGGCCAGTTCACCTACTTATATCTTTCCTAGCTTTCTCACACCCGTTATCCACACAGCATACATTCCAAGCAACTGGCTGCTTTTCACCATCGACTGTTAGCCCATTGGCGAAAGACGCATGACGCTTGTCGAAGTGACTTTTGTCATACGTCGGAAAGAACGTTGACCGAGCTGGGATTCGAACTCACAACCCTTGATTGACATCCCACGTCGCTACCGACTGAGCTATCGGGGCTCGGTTGTTCGTGCCCGGACTCGGGGTTATTTGAGTACATACCGAATGACGAAACATGTATTAAGCTTTTCCGTATATAGTTAAAAACTGCAGCAGACGTCTATGAAAACATCTAGGGATAAATATGGAAAATCTCAATAAGTGAAGATCAAATTATTGAGTAGAGTCGAAAACATTGTGTCAAAAGTAGAAATTGCCTATTTTTAGCAATTTCTCTTTTTGTCACAATGTTTTAAAAAGTCGCCTGCTTTATATATGTCAAACTGACTCTGAAGGTGTCGAAGTGACTTTTGTCATACGTCGGAAAGAACATTGACCGAGCTGGGATTCGAAATCACAATCCCCTGGATTGACAACTCGCGTCGCTACCGACTGAGCTATCGGAGCTCGGTTGTTCGTGCCCGGGCTCGGGGTTATTTGAGTACATACCGAATTATGAAACATGTATTAAGCTTTTCCGTATATAGTTAAACTGCAGCAGAGTGGAGTCGAAAACATTGTGTCAAAAGTAGAAATTGCCTATTTTGAGCAATTTCTCTTTTTTGTCAAAATGTTTTAAAAAGTTGCCTGCTTTACATGTGTCAAACTGACTCTGAAGGTGGAAAATGGATAGTTAAAATTAGTAGCTGGAAGATTTTTTAGGAAAGTCAAAAGAGAAGGTAATAATACAATTTGATCTGTCCTGCCATTAATTATATTTAAGACACCTCATATCAGTTTTCATAATGATGACCTTCAAATTATACCACTATCATACTATGAGCCGTTCACGAGAAAACCAACATTATGGACTCTGCGTAATGTATCGACCCAGATTAGCCTGGCTAATCCGGGCCGACACATTCCGTCTCAGGTGGATAGAGGGATAGAGTAATGACTCCTGAAACAGAAAATCCACAGGAGGCGAAAAGTGTATGTCCGGGTTAGTCTGCGCGGCATGCTTAGCCTCTGATCCGGGGTCGATTCTTTACGCTGAGTCCACAGTGTTGGTTTTCTCGTGGGACGGCTCATATTATCTTTAATTGATGCACTTCAACTCACAGTTAATATTCCTAAATAGTTCACACGACACGAATAATAGCAACGTTTCATTGTATAACGCAGGACAAAGTGTCATTGTATAACGCAGGACAAAGTGTCATTGTATAACGCAGGACAAAGTGTCATTGTATAACGCAGGACAAAGTGTCATTGTATAACGCAGGACAAAGTGTCATTGTATAACGCAGGACAAAGTGTCATTGTATAATGCAGGACAAAGTGTCATTGTATAACGCAGAACTAAGTGTCATTGTATAACGCAGGACAAAGTGTCATTGTATAACGCAGGACAAAGTGTCATTGTATAACGCAGGACAAAGTGTCATTGTATAACGCAGGACAAAGTGTCATTGTATAACGCAGGACAAAGTGTCATTGTATAATGCAGGACAAAGTGTCATTGTATAACGCAGAACTAAGTGTCATTGTATAACGCAGGACAAAGTGTCATTGTATAACGCAGGACAAAGTGTCATTGTATAACGCAGGACAAAGTGTCATTCATTCCATGCTGCTACATTGTTATACTACTTCAGTATATAATGTATGCCACTAAGTGGTTTCGGTATGCCATCTAGGTATACTTTAAGGCTTATTTAATATTACACGCAGTAGTTTTAGAAAGCTATGAAGGGTAATTAGTTGTTTCAATATACCACGCAACGCATTTAATATGTCATGTAGTAGATTCAGTACATCAAGTAGTGCATTGGTTATGTCAAACAGTGGATTTAGTAAATCACGTTGTGTATTTAATATGGCACGCAGTAAGTTCAGCACACCAGCAGTAGTTTCAATACATCATGTAGTACATTGCATGTCACACAGTAGTTTCAGTACACCACGCAATATATGTAAGTAAGTAAAATGGTTATGATGAAAAATGGTTGAAACAAACATGTGTAGTGAAACATAAATATATATGTCACTGTGAACAAAACAGTTAATAACAAGTTGATATTTATATACATGTTCATATATAGTGGAAAATATATTATGTATCATATAACAATAATACACTTATACACACACACACGTATACTATCACACATTAACACGAAACATGTACAAACTCTCTCATATGTTACATGTTATGCAGTAGTTTCAGTATTTAACCTAGTGAATCTTATATGTCAAATAGCTCGTATAAGTCATAGTGTTGTTTCAATACACAACGTAGTGCATTTGATATGTGATTCAGTGTTAACAGTATACCACGTAGTTTCTTTAATATGTGATTCAGTGTTTTCCGCACACCACGTAGTTTCTCTAATTTGTGATTCAGTGTTTTCATAAGACCACGTAGTACAATTAATATATGATTTAGTGTTTTCAGTACACCACGTAGTTCATTTGATATGTGATTCAGTGTTTTCAGTAAACAACGTAGTGCATTTGATATGTGATTCAGTGTTTTCAGTACACAACGTAGTGCATTTAATATGTGATTCAGTGTTAACAGTATACCACGTAGTTTCTTTAATATGTGATTCAGTGTTTTCATAAGACCACGTAGTTCATTTAATATATGATTCAGTGTTTTCAGTACACCACTTAGTTTCTGTAATATGTGATTCAATGTTTTCAGTAGACCATGTAGTGCATTTAATATGTGATTCAGTGTTTTCAGTACACCACGTAGTTCATTTAATATGTGATTCAGTGTTTGCAGTTTACCACGTAGTTCATTTAATATGTGATTCAGTGATCTCAGTACACAAAGTAGTGCATTTGATATGTGATTCAGTGTTTTCAGTACACCACGTAGTTTCTTTACCATGTGATTCAGTGTTAACAGTACACCACGTAGTTCATTTAATATGTGATTCAGTGTTTGCAGTTTACCACGTAGTTCATTTAATATGTGATTCAGTGATCTCAGTACACAAAGTAGTGCATTTGATATGTGATTCAGTGTTTTCAGTACACCACGTAGTTCATTTAATATGTGATTCGGTGTTTTTAGTTCACCACGTAGTTCATTTAATATGTGATTCAGTGTTTTCAGTAAACAACGTAGTGCATTTAATATGTGATTCAGTGTTTTCAGTACACAACGTCGTTCATTTAATATGTGATTCAGTGTTTTCAGTACACAACGTAGTTCATTTAATATGTGATTCAGTGTTTTCAGTACACCACGTAGTGCATTTTTTATGCCAAACAGTGATCTTAGTACACCGCGTAGTGCATTTGATACGCCAAACAGTGATCTTAATACTCCGTGTAGTGCATTTGATATGCCAAACAGTGATCTTAGTACACCACGTAGTGCATTTGATATGCCAAACAGTCATCTTAGTTCACCACGCATTGCGTAATGATGTATGTACTGCAGTGGTTTCAATACACACTCTAGAGCATTTGACATTGCGTTATGGAACGCCTTTACTGTTTTACTATGTTGCGTGCTGTTTCAGTTTACCATGCAATGCATTTAATATGAAACCGAGTGGCCTCAATAGAGCATCGAAGTGCATACTTCACTCAGTGTATTAGTGCCATTATCTTACCCCTTGTTAAATTCCATTTACTCCAATTAGTCCAGGGTACATTATCATTAGTTATGGCGAATGTTGGGGACACAGCTGAATCCTGCACGGGGGTAGGCGAACCAAGGGGATCCGTGGAGATAACAACCACGTCGGCCTTACGGTCGTGACGGAGTGATTCCACCTGTTTATGGGTAACTCGCTTTGTTTTCCACTGTTTTAGTTCATGTGCTGGAAATATCGGGTCGTCTGTGTGCTTGTACTTGTCTAAGTCACTGTCGATGCTGAGCTCACGGCGAAGATGTCTGAAGTGCCGTGGTTCTGGGAGGGAATCGGACCTGAGTCGGCCCTCTTGGATTCGATGTGTGTGGTAAGTGAATCCATCGTATGTGAGATCAAAGTTGACGTGATTTCTGGGTATAGTTACTGACACTGGACGAGTGTCGTATAGTGCCGTCATGCTTTATGACCGACAACAGCGGAACATCTTAGTATCGGAGTATATCACTGTGAATACATGCACACTCTTTTGAAATCAAATCAGAATAAGAATTCAAAACACTTCTTCAAACAATCGTTGATAATTATTTCGATAACATTTCTGTAAACGCTGTTTTTGTTTATTTACGGAGAATGAACATGAAACAAAGCTAAAGACGCCCTTATACATTCATGAATGCGTTTGTAATCAAATTAATAAACTGAAACATAAAACCATACATTTATTTTGGAAATATGTAAATTTCTTAATAAAAGAAATGTCCTATATTCCCTTTCAGTATCTCAAATAGATAAAATCGAATATAACATCCTAATATTTATTTTTTCAATCCAATTACAACTTTCACTTTCGAGTTATGAAAACATTATGCGAAAGAGAAATTACTCTTCATAATCGAAAAAATGTGTATACCTTTCCCCACACTTTTTTTTTTATACTGTTTAAAATTTATATTCGTTAAGTATGGATTTTATATTGTTACCTGAAGAATATTTTAAATTATAAGGAGTTCTAGGTAATAGCTAAGAGAAGAGAATACATAAACTATGCACATATTAAAGACAATCCAACATATTCCAGTACAATATCAAAACTAATGACTGAATGTATAGCAAACACAAACTGAATACTTCATTAACCCTTTCATTGCTTTCACTATCTTTCAGGTGACCAAAACAGACAGTTTCTAATTTGTTTTAGCAGAAAAAGCCGATACTCCTTACTCTAGATTAGATTAGATTGATTGCGAAAATTGCATAAAATAATACCTACTTTAAAACATCTTAAGTTCAATATGCTCTCATGGTTTCTAACTATAAACATACTATAGTAAAGGGAACGGGTTAAGAAGTGGTTAAACACATTTGGTTAAGAATAAAAGAATGCAATTTCATACCCCAGTGGCGGGCTTTCATTCGGGTCGTTAAGACTTCCAAATACATGTATATTGTTCCTAACGATCCATACTAATTATCCCGTCCCACGAGAAAACCAACATTGTGGACTGCGTAAAGTATCGATGTGGGTGTTCTCGTGGAACAGCTTATTTGAGCATCGAGGGCTAGATTACATAAAGACGAACTTTTGTTGTTGAGACTTTGCGGATTTACAGGTTCGAGCACCTGTAGCTCCGTATGTAACGACACTGGCTGTCAATCTAGGGGTTGTGAGTTAGAACTTCTGCTCGATCAACATTTTTTCTTACGTTTGACAAATCTCAATGTTCGTCTTCCACCAATGGCCTATTGGTAAAGCAGCCGGGTGTTTGGAAGGACTGTTGTGTGGAGTTCTAGTGTCAGATTGCCATTAAACACAGGTTGATGTACAGGCAGCCATAATATGACTGAACAATTGTGGAAACCGGCGTTAATCAATCTATCAATTGTTCGCACAGACAAGAAGATCCTAACTCGCGGCTTGTTATAGTGTATGTTGAAACGTGACACGTGTTTAAAGTCTTACCATTGCTCCCTTTTATTAAAACCTGAATGTTGTCGTGGAATAATCGGAGGACTACCAATTGGTTATAAATATCGTGAACAAATATCCGATGTCGATACACGTTAATTTGGTGGACATTTTCTTATTTTCGGATCCGAAAACTTTACTTGTCGTTGACCTTTTGGTACACTAAAATTCCATATTCGTGACGTAGATAAGGATTACTAAATGAGTATCGAATGAGATATTTGATCTTGGTGATTAAAACCGTGTAAATTATGATCGCGTTTAATAGGGTAAGGACTACCTGATAAGCATTATTTTGTTTACTCTTCGAAATTGAAGAGACATGAATGAAATTCATTTTAATTTTAAGTCCAAATCCAAATTGACTATTTTAAATTTTAAACAAGCAAGAGAGACATTAATTAAAGATATATCTCGAACATTTGGAAGGGAAAATGCAATGCACTTAACTAGGCTAGGAAAAGTAGATTTTGCTTGTGCATTACTAGGCGCAAGGCAGGAGAATATTTACACCGAGCAGAACTTTGATATTTACAAATATGTATACACATTTGTTAGAACTACAGTATCTGAATATGATTTGCAACAAGTTATTAGTAGTAGTATAGGCGCCTCTTTGGTTACAAACAGAGATGACGTAATCGGCGGCCATTTTGTTGACCTAGTTACTATTTATAGTATCTCATTTGCATATAAGGATTGACACGAGTGAGGACGCCATTTTGTAGTTATACAAGGACTGCGCATGTCCATTTTAGTTCTATATTTAGAATGACATCATGGGTCTATATTTAGAAAGCTTTAACAATGGAGCAAGTGTTTCAGTAGCACCCTTCGGGCGAGACCACCAACGATTTGTCTCTAGCCTTCTACCAATAGATTCTAGCGGGTATGTTGTTGGAACCCTCGAAAATAATGGCGGGGAAATTCGACCTAACCTTTGCTACATTGTTTCGGGAAACCTGACACGAGACATCCATACGACACGATATATCCCTTTAATATGTCGTATAGTCGAGCCGAAGCACGCAGTCAAACATGTATGGTAAAGCAATAAATGTAACGTCTTACCTCGAGAACGTCCAGAGTTCAAATGACAGGGATCCCGATCTATTTTTAGACTCGGTATTTCACCATATTTTTATAAATAGATTATGTGTAATGTTCTATAAATAGATTATATGTCATTTACTATAAATAGATATTTCTAATAGTTCTATATTTAGAATGACATCATGGGTCTATATTTAGAAAGTGTTGGAGCTGGCGGAGAAATTCGACCTACCCTTTGCTATATTGTTTTGTAGGAATCCATACGACACGATATATCCCTTTAGTATAGTCGGCACATAGTCAAACATGTATGGCAATAAATGTAACGTCTTACCTCTAGAGCGTCCAGAGTTCAAATGACAGAGGTCCCGATCTATTTTTAGTTTCGATATTTCACAACCACTATCGAATATTTCATCAGACCAGGTGTACCAACAATAGAGCATTGAAATGACAAAGTTAATCTCATTTAAAGGCGCCATACTGTCTGCGTCGGAACACCTGCAACGAACGTGTTAACACTTGTCTGAGAATAACACTTTACAGTGCTGTTTCAAAAGATTACCCCATATGATGAAAATTATTATTATGCCTATACAAGAACTTGAAAAATGTCAGTGAAGTTATACACGACTTTACCAATTTGATTATATTTCAAATATATTGAGAAAAGAAGCCAATTAAAGTTGTCAAATCGGTTTTTGTTAATTTGTATCATTATTTACGCTTTAACTTTTTCTCTTTATGCTATAAAGTTTGATATACCGTTGGAAAGATTTCGTTGCGCCCTTTTCATATATGAAAAAAATATGATCCTACGACTATTATTAATTTGATTTTTTTTTTTTTTTTTAGGAATTCGTAACGTTGGACTGCACTTATATATTAATAGCTGTTGTCATTTTCAAAACCTGAATATTGATTTAAATTTCAGCCGTTTTCGAGTTATGTAATATGAACAAAATTTAAACCCAAAAAATAAAGATATATCATTCGAAAGATGTTGTCGCGCTCTTTTCAAATCTGAAAAAATGATGGTCCTAGGACTATTCATTCTCTAGTTATCTCAGTTTAATTTTTTATTTCAAAGCGTGACTGATAAGCCAATTTGACCCACACATCTTAAAATGATGATATCTTCCTTATTTCTTGACCAATTGTAGACGTGTTTGGATTCGTTAAAAAGGGCTCCGTAAATTCTATCAATTGAAGTGGTCAAACCGGAAGTGACGTTATTAATTAATTTGATAAGTTTTTTAGATACATCGTAACGTATAGAAGGCACTCATATATTGATAACTGTTGGCAAAACCTGAATATTGACAGAGTTTCGAACTCATTACCCCCATCGTATTGCTCTCAGGTGTGTTAGCATTGACCCATTATCAGAGTCATCAGATTATGTTCATTTGGTGACGGAAGTACGGACAAAGACCTTTTGAAATGCTAAACACGATATATCCCTTTTGTATATCATATAGTCGAGTCGAAGCACGCAGTCAAACATATATGGTAAAGCAATAAATTTAACGTCTTACCTCTAGAACGTCCAGATCTCAAATGACCGATGCGCATGTCCCAATCTATTTTTAGATTCGATATTTCACCATCGCTATCGGATATTTCATCAGACCAGGTGTGAGAACAATATAGCATTGAAATGCCAAAGAAAACGTGGACAATGGATGAATAGACTACTTTAAACCAAACGGCGCCACAGTGTCTGAAGAACACCTGCACGTTAACACTTGCATGAGAATAACCCTTTACACTGCTGTTCAAAAGTTTATCCTTCATGATGAAAACTATTATTATGACTATACAAGCACTTGGAAAATGTCAGTGAAGTTATATGTAACTGTACCAATTTGATTATATTTCAAATATATTGGGAAAAGAAGCCCATTAAAATTGTCAAATCGGTTTTTACTAATTCATTTCACTATTTACGCTTTAATTTTTTTGTTTTAAGTTATCAAATGATAGAGGACACCAAAACCTTTCATTTAAACCCGGGGTTGTAGAGAAAATATTCAGCCGTTTTCGAGTTATGTAATATGAGAGATTTTTAAACCCCCAAAATGAACTTGCCCCGATCCTCAAGTTTGATATACCGTTGGAAAGATTACGTTGAGCCCTTTTCATATATGAAAAAAATATGATCCTAGGACTAATAGTTCTCTAGTTATCGTCGTTTTAAATTATTGTTTAAAAGTGCGTCAAAAGGCTTCTTAATGCGTAAATGCCGATATCTCCTTTATTTCTTGTCCGAATGTAGTCGTGTTTGGACTCGTTGAAAATGATTTCTGATTTTCTATCGATTGAAATGATCAAACCGAAAGTGACGTCATTTGTTCTTAAAATGGTCAGTTTTCTGATTTAAATTTATATTTTTTTTTTATTTTTTTTATTTAGAAATATTGTTATTGATAGTTGTTGACCCGAATATTGACAGAGTTTTAAACGTCATTGTAATGCTCGCTTACCCCGAGCTATTTTTAGACTCGTGATTTCACCATCACTATCGGATATTTCATCAGACCAGGTGTACGAACAATAGGGCATTGAAATGTCAAAGAAAACGTGGACAATGGATGAATAGACTGATTTAAACCAAATGGCGCCACAGTGTCTGGGGAACACCTGTGTCAACCAAGCCTACTGAAAAATGATCTTGACCAATCAGATTTGATAATAGTGACGTGAGTTACTAAATATATCGACCAATGAAATACCAGCCTCGTTTTGAAATCGAGTGTATAAAAAGGTGTGTTTGGACATACATCAGCATTCTAACACTAGAACTCGAGCCGTCAACATGGACAATATCGTATCTACGTTCGAAATTATGGTCAACTCGTATACTAATGCTGACGAGTTAATGAATTTTGCGGCGACGATGGGAATACAGGAATCGCCTTCAGTGAGGTTTCGTTTGTTTCAGTTACGAAACCTGGAGTATGACAACGACTTTGTCAATGGAGAAGTAGATTCTATTTTACAAAATTTAGGAGGAGAGTTTAACACCGCCGAAGATTTCAATGAGGAAGATTTGGAATTGGCTGTCGACTACATAAGAGACCAAACCGAAATAGACGAAAGTATGAAAGCGATCCTCTTCGATGATCAAATGGACGAGCTAGCCACTGCGTGTTTAGACGATGGAGACTGGGACCCTCCTACGCCTGTCATTCAGTCAGGAAGTGGTCAACATAAATTACGCTACACCATGCGAAAGAAGTCAGAGCGAACATACTCGAAAAACGCTGCCGTGGACCGAACTTACCAGGTCAAGGTCGACGAACGGTACCACGGTCAGGAGTTACGAGATGTGAGAGAGGGGCTCCATGACATGTTTCAAGATGTCCTAAATGAGGCCCGGGGTGATTTGGCGGGAAACGATCTGGGTCGCGTCGTTATACACCACCAGGGACTTCATGATCCTATCGTCGTTCCCCTCCGAGACTGGGACCATCTCAACGCCGACGGTGTCATGGCGATGATCGAGAAGGTTCTCAACAGTAATAAAGATCTCTCAATTGACGAGAGTTTCTACATTACTGTTGGAACCATTGATTTACCAAAAGGAGGAGCCAGGCGTAGAATAACGAAATTAAAAGGGGATAAGAATTCTCTCCAACTGAAAACGTCCATCGTGACCATTAACAATGACGACTCTCTCTGTATGGCCAGAGCGATCGGGGTCAGCTGGGCCAAATTAAACAGATGCTCCCCCGAAGAATGGAAAGAGGTGACCAAGGCCAGAGCCAAGAAAACTAATCTGGAATTGGTCATGGAACACCGGAAAGTCCCCCTTTCCTGTTATAAGGCTCTTCTCAACAAAAACCGTAACGAACAGACACAGCTAGCGGTCGCCATCAGTCAGATGGCTGGTATACCCCTGAATCGCCCAGCCAGTCATAATGATATAGAAGCGTTTGAAGAGCTTCTGGGTGTACGCGTGATGGTAGTTAGTGCTAGACTGGGTAACAAGTTTTTAACCAGTCCCAGTACAGACCAACAGCCATGTGTGTATCTGTACTTGGTGGATGACGACCACTTTCACGCCATCACGAGTATAACGGGGTTCTTCAGCGCCAGATATTTTTGCCACAAATGCCTCAAACATTACGATCACAAAGAACGTCATCAATGCGAGATCCGATGTATAGTGTGTAAAAGAGATCACTGTCCAACAACGGACCATCCTATCGATTGCGTCAATTGTAATATGACCTGTCGATCGGAAGACTGTTTCACAAATCATAAACAAGCCCCTGTACATCAGAAAGGAAAGGGAAAAGGAAAACAAAGTGGACCTTCCCAGTGCGAAAAATGGTGGAAGTGTCCACAATGTTACAAAGTGCTGAGGACGGACAAGCGGAAGAAAGAGGAGCACGAGTGTGGAGAGTACCAGTGCTCTAGCTGTCATAAATATGTGCAGGATGATCATTTATGCTTCCTGAGAGCCACTCAAGCCAAAGAACATTACATACCCAAGTTTATCTTTTTTGATTTTGAGTGCTCTCAGGATGAGAAAATGTATTGTAATGAAGGATATTTACCCTTGAAAAACACAAATTGTCAAGACTGTCAATCACAGGTATGTACATCTTGCTCTAAATGCCAACATTGTAAATCATCATGGTGCGGAAAAGCTACACATCGTCCAAATTTTGTTGTAGCTCATACCGTTTGTCCGAAATGTATTGATCAAACGTTAACACCAGAGTCAGTATGTCCCAGCTGCGGTACCCGGTG
Organism: Serripes groenlandicus; assembly: GCA_031761405.1. NCBI lineage: Eukaryota > Metazoa > Mollusca > Bivalvia > Cardiida > Cardiidae > Serripes > Serripes groenlandicus. The sequence goes on from JASEVX010000001.1 coordinate 86,111,662, forward strand.
CGACGAATGTGACAACACTGATTCACACGAGAATGAGGACGAAGGTCCTTGTCCAGGTAAATGTGGGTTCAGGGAAGTCACTTTCGAAGGAACGGATACCGCGGAAAAGTTTGGTCAGTGGTTATTTACGGACCAACATAAATATTTCAAAGCCATTGCGCACAACATGAAAGGATACGATGGTTATTTTCTTTTGGAATATTTGATTGATCAATCCATGAGGCCAGACAAAATAATCTACAGCGGTTCGAAAATAATGTATATGGCTGTTGAGCGCGATTTACATATCAAAGTGATTGACAGTCTTAATTTTTTGCCAATGAAATTGTCCCAATTACCGAAAGCCTTTGGTTTAAACGAATTGAAAAAAGGGTGGTTTCCCCATTTTTTTAATACGAGAGAACATCAAAATTATATAGGATGTTTTCCCGAACCCCACTATTTTGGACAAGATTTCATGAGTGAGAAAGAGAGGGGTGAGTTATTAGTATGGTTGAATGAGAAAAAGGAGTGTGTGTTTAATTTTAGGAATGAAATGTTAGAGTATTGTAGGAGTGACGTCGATATTTTAAGACAATCATGTTTAAAATTTAGAGATTTGTTAATGAGAGCGACGGGGGAAGAAAGAGAGGTTGTAAATAAGAAAGGTAAGAAAGAAAAACGATGGTTTGGTGCCGTAGATCCATTTGATTCCGTCACGATAGCGTCTGTATGTATGAATGTGTTTAGAACAAAATTTTTGGAAGAGAAATGGAGAGTCAAATTGACCGGAAACGATGAATGGGTACAGTCAAAAGTCGTTGACGAGAAGTTATATGTACAGAAAGGAAATGAATGGATCTACGAATCTAAACTCGTTGGTGAAACAGTGTGTGAGAGAGAATTTGTGAGTACCGCTATCGCGAAGATTCCTCCCAGTGGTTACAACGACCAGTATAGTAAAGTGTCAATTCAGTGGTTAGAGTGGAGAGCGCGTCTCGATAATGTCCAAATTCAGCATGCTCTGAATGGAGGTGAGAACAAATTACCTGGAAGTCGTTACAAATTGGATGGTTATTGTAGAGAGACAAATACGGCTTATGAATTTCACGGTTGTATTTTTCATGGTTGCCCCGTTTGTTTCTCTGACAATCGCGAAGAGACGTACCATCCACTCACCCGTCAGTCTTTAGACGAGTTGTACGCTTTAACTTTAAAAAAGAAAGCCTACGTAAAAAAATTAGGAATGAAATATGTTTGTATTTGGGACCATGAATTCAAAAATGAAATGCTTACAGACGCTGAAATGAAACACTTTGCTCAACATTTAGATATATCGGATAGATTAGATCCTAGAGAAAGTTTCTTCGGAGGTCGTACCAATGCTAGTCAACTCTACTATAAAGTTCAGGCTAACGAAAAAGTCAAGTACGTGGATTTCACGAGTTTGTATCCATGGGTTAATAAGTATTGTCGATATCCCGTAGGTCACCCCTCGATCATAACTCAAGATTTCGGGGACATGAAGGACTATTTTGGTATTGCCAAGGTCAAGATCTTACCCCCTCGGGGTCTGTATCATCCAGTTCTTCCGTATAGGTCGAACGGTAAACTGAAATTTCCTTTGTGTCAGACCTGCGCGGATAATGAGAATCCCAACCCATGTGATTGTACTGATGAACAAAGAGAGTTGACAGGTACGTGGTGCACTCCCGAAATAGAAACGGCTCTAAGACTAGGTTATCGTATTCAAAAAATATATGAAGTATACCACTGGGAGGAATCAACTCAATATGATTCTAAGACTAGAAAAGGAGGACTGTTCGCCAATTATATAAATACATTTTTAAAGTTTAAACAAGAGGCGAGCGGTTCTCCGGACTGGATTAAAACTAAAACGGATGCGAATAATTATATTAAACATTATCTTGAGAAAGAGGGAGTTTCATTGGATCAGGAAAACATTTCAAAGAACCCTGGTTTAAGAGCTTTGGCCAAATTATGCCTCAATAGCTTTTGGGGTAAGTTTGGTCAAAGACTTAACATGAGACAGACCGAGTTTTTTCACGAAAGTCAAGCCAATCTGTTTTTTCAATTGTTTTCGGATCCAATGAAACAACCTACCGATTTTCATATATTAAATAATGATATGGTACAAATAGAGTGGACCTACAAAAAGGACTGTCAACCCGAAGATAATAAAACAAACATCTATTTAGCTACTTTTACTACGTGTTGGGCTAGACTCAAACTCTACAGTGTCCTGGAAAAAGTTGACACACGGGTTCTGTACTATGATACAGACAGTGTTATTTATGTGAGTAGACCCCGACAGTATGACCCACCATTGGGCGACTATCTGGGTGAACTCACAGATGAACTTGGAACGGGAGAACACATTGTAGAGTATGTGTCTGGTGGTCCAAAAAATTATGCGTATAAAACCAATACACACAAAGAAACTTGTAAAGTGAGGGGGTTTACCCTAAACTATAAAAACAGCCAAATGATAAATTTTGAATCTGTTAAAGCTATTGTGACTGATCCAAAAGTTCAGTCAACAATAACAATAACCAATCCAAATAAAATATGTAGGGATAAACGAAAAAGAAAACTCTATAATAGAGAGGAACAGAAAACATATCAAATGGTTTATACAAAAAGAAGAAGATTAGACAATTTTGATACTGAACCTTACGGTTTTTGACAGAATTCTTTTTTTGGGTTTACTTTGTTTTGTACCATTGTATTACCTTTTATTATATCATTTTTGTAAATATCATTTTTGTTGTAAATAAAATATCATACACATACATAATTGTTTTCTCGTTTATTTCGCAAAAGTTTATAAGAGTGAACACGACGAAATATAAGTAATCATGAATCAATGTCCAGTGTGTCAACGTCATTTTTCTCGGAGAGACGCCATGCTTCGTCATAGAAGAAATATACATGAACAAATTAACGACACATACATCCCATCACCACCACCACCACCACCACCGAGCGTGTTTACTGATGCGTATCCACCACCACCACCACCACCACCACCACCACCACCACCACCGAGTGTGTTTACTGATGCGTATCCACCACCACCACCACCACCACCACCACCACCACCACCACCACCACCACCACCACCACCACCACCACCACCACCACCACCACCACCACCACCACCGCTGTCGTCACACCCGATTCCTTTACTTCCGTTCGAACCATGTTCGAGTATGACGGTAGTTGGACCCACTGGCTCCGGTAAAACCTGGTGGGTATATCGTTTATTACGTAACCTCGATACGATGTATACTAGAGAACCACCAACGAAAATTGTGTGGTGTTATGGAGTATATCAACCTCTCTACGACATGATGGAACAGACCATTCCTCGTTTTGAACTACATAGTGGCTTACCATCAACGACTAAACTGGAAGAGATTGCGAATGGAGAACACAGTTTGATTATAATAGACGATCTCATGCACCAAGTCGTAGAAAGTAAAGAGACCCAGTTACTGTTTACACAGGGATGCCACCATCGTCGCTTAAGCGTCATCTATCTATCTCAAAATCTTTTTCAACAAGGTAAATCGGCCAGAAGTATTGCCTTAAATAGTTGGTACACGGTTTTGTTCAAAAATGTACGCGGAACATCTCAGATTATGACGCTGGGACAACAACTTTTTCCTGGTAAATCGAATACCTTAGTAGAAGCTTACGAAAATGCTACAACGGAAAGATATGGGTATTTAGTTTTAGACTTAACGCCTATGGGAGAAGACAAGTATAGAATGAGAACAAACGTGTTTCCTGGAGAAGATCCTGTCATTTACACGAGGTTATAAGGGGAAGTACCGTTCCTATACAATAACGATGAGTCGGTTTATTAAAAAACATTGGAGTTATTTACAACTGTTGATGAATACCACGTCTAAACAACAAAGGAAACAACTTTTGGATACCATTACCAACGAGTGGCTTACCATCAACGACTAAACTGGAAGAGATTGCGAATGGAGAACACAGTTTGATTATAATAGACGATCTCATGCACCAAGTCGTAGAAAGTAAAGAGACCCAGTTACTGTTTACACAGGGATGCCACCATCGTCGCTTAAGCGTCATCTATCTATCTCAAAATCTTTTTCAACAAGGTAAATCGGCCAGAAGTATTGCCTTAAATAGTTGGTACACGGTTTTGTTCAAAAATGTACGCGGAACATCTCAGATTATGACGCTGGGACAACAACTTTTTCCTGGTAAATCGAATACCTTAGTAGAAGCTTACGAAAATGCTACAACGGAAAGATATGGGTATTTAGTTTTAGACTTAACGCCTATGGGAGAAGACAAGTATAGAATGAGAACAAACGTGTTTCCTGGAGAAGATCCTGTCATTTACACGAGGTTATAAGGGGAAGTACCGTTCCTATACAATAACGATGAGTCGGTTTATTAAAAAACATTGGAGTTATTTACAACTGTTGATGAATACCACGTCTAAACAACAAAGGAAACAACTTTTGGATACCATTACCAACGAGTGGCTTACCATCAACGACTAAACTGGAAGAGATTGCGAATGGAGAACACAGTTTGATTATAATAGACGATCTCATGCACCAAGTCGTAGAAAGTAAAGAGACCCAGTTACTGTTTACACAGGGATGCCACCATCGTCGCTTAAGCGTCATCTATCTATCTCAAAATCTTTTTCAACAAGGTAAATCGGCCAGAAGTATTGCCTTAAATAGTTGGTACACGGTTTTGTTCAAAAATGTACGCGGAACATCTCAGATTATGACGCTGGGACAACAACTTTTTCCTGGTAAATCGAATACCTTAGTAGAAGCTTACGAAAATGCTACAACGGAAAGATATGGGTATTTAGTTTTAGACTTAACGCCTATGGGAGAAGACAAGTATAGAATGAGAACAAACGTGTTTCCTGGAGAAGATCCTGTCATTTACACGAGGTTATAAGGGGAAGTACCGTTCCTATACAATAACGATGAGTCGGTTTATTAAAAAACATTGGAGTTATTTACAACTGTTGATGAATACCACGTCTAAACAACAAAGGAAACAACTTTTGGATACCATTACCAACGATCAATTAAGAGCGTTGACAGAAGTGATAGTCAACTTACTCCAAAGTATACTACCCATTACACCCTCTCATAAACCAAAGCTCAAAAGACATAGAAATATTATCAGACGTTTGGGCGACACGACGATTAGTAGTAAAAAGAAAAAGGAATTGTTGTGTAAACAAGGCGCAGTAATTGCCAACCTGTTGAAATCTGTGGAACCCGCTCTCAAAGACTATATACAATGAAAAGTGTTCAGAAATCGATACTTTTATATTACGATACATATCAACGTTTACTGGATCGTTCCGTCACGACACCACACGATGATGGAGGAAGAGAAATCCCTGAACAGACGACTAACTTGACTAATAGTGACATTTTGGAAGTGCTTCCTAAGAAATATCGATATAGGGTCGAAGCTATCCTGACCTATATATCGCGTGACCCAAAGAGTACGTTGGCTTGGAACGAGCGAGGAGAACTCATTTATAAGGGGACAACAATTCAACGATCCCATATCGTGGATTTATTGAAAGACACACAATATCATCATAAGAACTACACTCCTCTTGGAACTGATACATTTTACAAAGGTCTAGAGGAGATATATCTACCGACTACGCTTATTGTTAAACGTGACGTTACATTACGACCACCGGGACTTCCCATTGAAAAGAAAAGAAAACAACAAAGAAAAAAGTGGATCCACTTATAATGAACTGGAAGGAGTACTTGGCGTCCATCTATTTCAATCCGAAACATCCTGCTAGTTTTGCGGGACCAGACAAACTTTACGATGTAGTGAAATCGGAGGACAAATTCAAAATTGGTCGATATAGAATTCGGAAATGGCTCCAAGACCAGGATGCTTATTCTCTCACTCGGGGAGCTAGGAGACATTTTAAAAGATCACGGGTGATTGTCAATGGCGTAGACAGTATGTGGGACATAGACTTAATGGATATGATGTCACTGGCCAAAGATAATGATGGTTTCAAGTACATACTAGTGGTCATTGACGTATTTTCCAGATATACGTGGTGTCAACCGCTCAAGTCCAAAACGGGGGTCGAGGTGGTGAACGCCCTTAGCTCGATTTTAGGTCAGAGAACCCCAAAGACCATACGATCCGATAAAGGAAGAGAGTTTAAAAACAAAGACGTATCCAAGTTTTTGAAAGGTCTCAGTATTCATCATAGGTTGGCACAAAACGAAACAAAAGCCAACTACGCTGAACGTGTCATTAAAACTATCAAACACAAGATATTTAGACGTATGCTGAAAACGAGAACAAAGAAATATATAGACAAGTTACAGGACATGGTCAGCAGCTACAATCATACCGTTCATCGAAGTCTAGGCGATACACCTATATCTGTGAATAGGTCTAACGAAAATGAAAGTAGGCTACAACAATATTTGTTGAGACAGAAAGGTCGGAAGAAGCCGACAATAAAGAGAGAGTCGAAGAATGAGTTAAAAAAGAAGAAAAGATATAAGTTTAAAATTGGCCAGACCGTGCGTATATCACACATCAGAAACGTGTTCGATCGCGAATATTCCCAAAAATGGACGGGTGAACTCTTCAAAGTCAAATCCCGTTACAGAAGAGAAGATGTGAACGTGTATACTCTGGAAGGCTGGGATGGTGAGACCATAGAGGGGACCTTTTATGAACCCGAGTTACAAGCGGTAAATGTAGATGAAACAACCGAGTATCACATTGAAAAGGTACTGAGGAAAAGAACACGTCAAAGACAAAAGGAAGTGCTTGTCCGTTGGCTACATTGGCCTAAGAAATACGATACCTGGATCCCAGAAAAAGACGTCTCGCGTTATAGTTTATAAGGGGGGGATGTTCTTCACCGTGATCAACTAACTATGACGAGTCACGCTCTCATTCAGGAATGTTTGGAGGGAGAAGATCAGTCGAAGGGTACTTTGAGGGTCGTAAAGTTGATAGGCGTTGTCTTCATTGCCTTGTTTTGTGCCTTACCAGGTATTGTCATGATCAGCGTGTCCGTCACACATCGTCGTCCGATAGACTACGAAATCCAACCCATCGATCTTAATCATACGGCTTGCCTATACGTCAAACAATACCATCTTCGGGGGAATGTTTACGGGACACTGTGTAACCAAAATGGCCTAATATTTCTGGATATTCGGCGTTTTCTCAACGGAACGGCGACCCCTATAGGAATACAATTGGAACTTCATCAATGGCTCACTTTAAAACAGTTAACGCCACTCATAGACGAGGCCATTTCGGAAGCTCGAAACTACTGGACAACTCTCAAAACTTATAAGAGAGAATCGGACATCGACATTCATCAACAAGATGAACAACCACTATCTGTTCCTGTCCAGTAACGACTCTAAAGATGAATACCCTGATAATATGTCTACAGAATTTACGATAGAATTACCTCGAGTGTACACGTTAGAAGGTCAATGGGAATGCGCCTTGGCCGAAATCGAACCTAATGTAAATACGGACACACTTTATGTGTGCGCTGACCTATGTCAAGAGTCTTACGCTGAAAACACGATGATCCCCGTATTACGACGATTACGTAATATTAAGAAAGGAAAGAAACCATTTGAATTTCCTGTTCTCTATTACGTTCCGGTAAAGAAGACTCATATCGATCGAATCCGAATCTTTATAAGGGGAGGAAAGTTACAGCTAATAGCCAAAGATAAAACTATTACCCGCTGTGTACTTCACTTACGTCGACGATGGATAGAGTAGAAATGTGGACACGTCATTTTCAACGGATGGCCGAAGGGAAGTTGAAACCTAATCATAAAGGACAATACGTCGTGGAAAAAATTCAGATGGGTGGGACGATGAAAGAACCCACCATTAACTTTGTGACACCCGTGGCTCAAGCTGTTGAACTAGCCAAATCAGAGTTGAAGGAAGTTTATAAGGGTAATGACGTATCAAGAAAACAACAGAAATCTACAGTCAAAAGAAAAACCAACCAATCCAAAAAGGATACCAAGAGAAAAAAGCCTTCTAACATAGATCAACTGTCGTAATGGAAGAAATACACGGTGACAGTTTGTCCTTATTTCAAGCTCCAAAAGTTCACACCGGTTCACAGAAAACGGAATGGCTTACATTTCGGCCAATCAATCAACTGACTGAAGGCGCCGCCATTGAGTTTAATATACCGGGGACATCCAGCGCTTATATCGATTTGACCAACACGTTACTTCACGTTAATTTCAACATTGTTAAAACTGATGGGACCAGTTTGGAAAAGACAGACCACGTGGGTGTGACCAACAACATCTTACACTCGATGTTTTCACAGATTGATTTAAATATCCAACAACACCCGACTAGCGAAGTGGGAAATAATTATGCCTATAAGGCGTACTTGGATTTGCTGTTGGGTAATCCAACCCAACACGATCTAAACGGTATAGGATTTTATAAAGACGATAGTGATCATCCGGAAGACACGGACCCTGAGGGAAGAAACAGTGGACTTTACATAAGATCTACATGGACCTCTGAAAGTAAAACGTACGATGTCATAGGACGTCTTCAAGTTGACCTGTGTCAACAAGACAGATTACTACTGAATGGAGTACCTGTCAACATCAAACTGTGGCAGAGTAAAGATCCGTTTCGGTTAGCCGCGGTTACAGACGATAATGCCTACAAATTAGTCATTAAAGAAGCTGCCTTAAAAGTGGCTATGGTGAAAGTTGACCCCGAACTGTTTATCGGACAGTCAAAAACACTTAAAAACTCAGAGGCTCTCTATCCCTATACACGATCCGTCGTTAAGTCTTACGCCGTGCCTAGTGGACAGTACTCGTTCATCACGGATGACCTATTTCAAGGCGATGTTCCCAGACAATTGATTGTGGGATTGGTATCGTCTTCGGGCGTTCACGGAAAATTTACGAAGAACCCTTTGAACTTTCAACATTTCGACTGTAATTACGCGGGATTCTTCGTGGATAGTCAGTCTACACCCTCGTCACCTTTACAACCCAGCTATAAGAGTGACAACTACGTCGAAGCCTACCAGAGACTGTATACATCTAGAGTTGAAAGCGCTATTCATTTGACACGACAAGATTTTAAAAGGGGATGCTGCTTGTACGTGTTCAATCCGGAAGGAGACTTAAATGATCGATTTGCTCAGAGAGCCCATACCCGTTTGGAACTCAAATTCTCAGAAGCTTTACCCGAAACGTGTACAGTCATTGTGTATGCCAAATTTCCATCGCTTATGAAGATTGACGCGAGTCGAAACGTTGTATTAGAGTCATGAATTCATCCCAGTTGACATACAGAATGAGGCGTGTAAAACAATTTGGAGGTGTTGTACCTGCTGACAAGTTACCGCGTAGTATCAAATGGAGACCTAAAGTGTACATCGTCAATACGGACAAGAGTCATCAACCGGGTCAACACTGGGTCGCCTTTTACTTTCCATTGAGAGGACCAGCCGAGTTTTTCGATTCCGCGGGACACCCACCGGCCTATTACCACATACACTTTAAACGAGCGTTGCTGACCAATGGACAACCTTATATGTATAACGAAAAACGACTCCAACAATATGGAACACAAACCTGCGGACAGTTTTGCTTGTTTTACGTTATTCATAGATGTCGTGGATGGAGTATGAGACGTATTATCAAACAGTTTAATCCTGTGAACTTGGACTATAATGAACGACTCTTGAGTCGCGTAATTACTGTGTAAACTAAATTATGATGTGAATTGATTCTTAAGAAATGTGTATAATAAAAAATTGTAAAAAGTGTAACCATTCGTTTCTTTTTTCTTACATCCCACGTAATGAACAACAACACATGAAGTACAGTTTACATATATCTTTATTGACCCCTCTCAATACAGTACGCCTGGGGATTAGGGCGGTCCCCCAGGGCACATATTACAATAATGGTAATTCGATCAATACTGGCATACATATAGTGAGTAATTGATTTTCATCCTTGATGCCCGTCATGAGCACTGTACCGGAATGAAAACAAGTGAAATGGATACAGTCTTTATTAAACATGGCGGCTGGAAATCGCTCTGGTTCGTAACTTCCTCGATAGTATCTGACGATGTGTGACACGTCTACAGGTCCTTCGACTTTGTAAGAGGCGGATATCGTCTTGACATTGATACGTCTTAACTGAACATTCCATCCTAATGTTTGTAATAGACGCGCGTACTGTCTCATGCGTCTCTTAGCTTCCTTGACAGACTTGACCTTTCCGTTGACAATCATTTTCCCATTACGAAATACCATACAATGGCCACCAATCTTTGGGTGTTTCCATTGAACGCTCGGAAATGTTTTAGGGTTATAAATGATACTGGAGCATTGTATTGTTAGTTGTCTTAAATTTATATCACACTGTAGATCCGTACACACGACGATATTATTAATCATTATCCACCTCGGAGTAGCCCCAAATGTAGATCCAATATCCGCGATAATTGATCTGTCGCTTCCCTGGCTTCTCTTCTTAGTTTTCGTATTAACAGCCACCAGCCAAACTTATCAGTTAACCAACATACCACGACCACGACACCTATCATAATGAGCATATGCACGTTTAGATCAGTCTTTATATATATCTTCTGATGGTTCATGTTCAGCTTTTAGCCAATCACATCTATACCACTATTTGAAAAGATACCTCCTACCATCTTTATATACTCGCAGTGAGGCGACCATTTTTGATGTTCGTCCATGGCATTATCGCCCCTTTTCCAGTCTTTCAAGTTAACGCCGCATCGGAAACAAATTACTTTATCTGATTTTCCAGTATAATACAAACCGGCTTGGGCTAATTCATATTTGGATGGAACCAACTGTTTTGGATAGGTGTTAAAGGTCTCGAGTCTTCTATCATAATATTCCATTCCTCTGTCGCCCCCGAAGTCTGTACGGTACATGTTTTCGATGGTTGATACCAGAATGTCACAATAATATTTCTTATATACAGAGTTTTAAGTCCCTTGAATTCTATTTATAAAATGACGGGGGTCACACAAGTTACCAGTTGTGACAATCATTTGGATTACATTCGGTACAGCTTAACATCCCCAATTGGTTCATATGGTCACCTTGTAGGTAACAAGGTACAACCGTGTCCAATTCAGGTAATGTCTGTCCCACTTCCGTTATCAGTTCCTTTAAGCGTTTGTACTCGAGTGGTCTTAGACAGAGTCCTTTCTTGGTAGGCACCACTTCTTCCTCAGGTTTCCAATATTGTCTAATGTCTACGCATGACCCTTTGACTGTACAGTACACGTTTCCACCAAGATGTCTTTCGTAGGACTCTTTGTCTAGGAGAGCTTTGTCGACGGTCTCTGTCACTTCTACGAAATTTTTATATCTCATCAATGTCAAGCTAATTCCTTTTTTCGTAGGAACATTACCGTTCCATTCTCTTAAGTCAACCCGTAACTCTTCTTTCCATTCACTCACTTGAACGTAACGATCATTCCCCAAATCCAGTTTACATCTAAAGTTAGGCATGTTGTCAGGTTGAGTTTTAAGGCTCTTGTGACTGCTATAGATGTTTCACAGTCTTTTTATACCTTTGAGTTGTTCTCTCTGTAACCTCTGATTGGTTAGTTAGAAATATCTATTTATAGTAAATGACGTATAATCTTTTTATAGCAAATGACACATAATCTATTTACAAAAATATGGTGAAATACCGAGTATCGGGACCCCTGTCATTTGAACTCTGGACGCTCTCGAGGTAAGACGTTACATTTATTGCCATACTATGTGCCGACTATACTAAAAGGGATATATCGTGTTGTATGGATATCCGAAACAATGTAGCAAAGGGTAGGTCGAATTTCTAAATATAGACCCATGATGTCATTCTAAATATAGAACTAAAATGGACATGCGCAGTCCTTGTATAACTACAAAATGGCGTCCTCACTCGTGTCAATCCTTATATGCAAATGAGATACTATAAATAGTAACTAGGTCAACAAAATGGCCGCCGATTACGTCATCTCTGTTTGTAACCAAAGAGGCGCCTATACTACTATTAGTCGCCGGGCAGAAGCCCGCGACTTCTATTTTTAATAGCTTTTCGGAAATCACATGGGAGGGCGGCTTATTATTAGAAAGAAACAAATCTAGATGATTTGAACATATTACAATTGTGGCTGTTTACGAACACTAATAAATGACACATCTAAAATGAAATAAATATTCCGATTTTTTAATGTTTACATTTTTTTTTTATTTCACTCGCATTTAAGTTTTTTGTCTTATTTACGAAGACAAAAGTGGTCCCTTCAAGACGTGAACCAACACCCCCTAATGCAGACTCTTATGTGTCATCATTGAGGTCAATTTCGGATTCTCCTTTTAATAGCAATTTTAACTTACTAAATGTTGTTTTCATGTTCAAAGAGATGTCTTAATTTGTGTAGAATTCATTTAATAATGTTAATCCATGAATATCTAAATTAGGAACTGTTTCTAAGCTAAATATAGACCCTATTCTGTTGTGTAGGTTCGTGACCTTTAACATCGATTTTCGCGCATGCGCATTTCGATATGAAAAAGCGAGTGATATTATTTTATTTTAGACAAGTAGCCTACAAGACGATTGTTTGACGCAAAGCGTCAAAGAGAAGCCGCAATATTTCGTTGTACATGTAGAAATAAGAAAAAAAGAACATTTTTAAATCCACAAACAATAGAACAATTTAAACTGTAGACGGTAATGCTGATATATTTCTCCTTTTGAAGACTTTTGTTTTCTTCAAATTACCTCCCTTTAAAGCAATACCAGGATATTTACCTTGTGATTCGAATAAGATTGACAAACATTGAAATTATATGAATGAATACTATTATTTAAATAAATAACAACAGCAAAATTAAATTTAAGCCAAGATAAATGTGTACACATTTCGTTAATTTGTTATAGATACCCTAATGTATAGGTATGCATATAAAATTTATAAGCAAATGTTTTCATTTCAACGTTCCTAATGTTTGAATAGACTAAGGAAAGTCAAGAATACATAAATAAATCAATGCAGTCTTTTCCGGCGACATTGATGCCTTGCATCAACTTTCTCTTGTTGTTGATATATAAAGCTCTGCTATGATATCATCACATCATAACCAGTATATTTATATATTGAATATCAAACTCATCATGTCGCTATAAGCATTAGACGTTGGTTGTAACTATATTTTCTTTTCTTCTATCATATTGTGTATGTAAATATTATATTTTCTAACAAATCTCCCACGAGGAGGATGAATAAATAAATAAAATAAATAACAGTTGAAAGAGAGGTGTTGATTTCAGCAATAAATGTGCCATAAGTGACACCGTGCCAAATAAGGTACAGCGGCTAAATCCTCCTGATTTTCTACCGATGCTGTTATAATCCTATCCAGTTCAATCGATCATGTTCTAGATATTAAAAAAAAGGACTATATGAGCCGTCCCACGAGAAAACCAACACTGTTGACTCTGCGTAAAGTAAAGTCCCGGATCAGCTTAAGCATGCCGCGCAGGCTTACCCGGACAGCCACTTTTCGCCTCCTGTGGATTTTTTTATTCAGGAATCATTACGCTATACCTATATCCCCCTGAGACGGAATTTGTCGGCCCGGATCAGTCTAAGCGGACTGCGCAGGCTGATCTGCCTCGATATATTACGCAGAGGCCATACTGTTGGTTTTCTCTCGGGACGGCTCATATTGTGCCTTCGTGGTCTTTGTAAAAAATGCTTTCAGGTCAAATTCATTCAAACAAAATATAGATGGTAAAGTTCTTCGTATATTTAAATCTATGTAAGAATAGAACAATCCTGTGTAAAATTCCGATTCCTTCGCCATTTCAGTAGGATTAGGACAAGGGCATAAACATTCAACTGTTTTATAAGCTATTTTGATTCCCTTTGAATGAAACATGGCCTATAAAATGTGCTTGAAATGTCAATGTGAAGATTTGAAATTATAATATTAAAAACTAACAGAACTCTGACCAATTAGGGTTTTTTATTGTGTTTTACGCTGCTTTCAACAATGTTTCAGTTATATCACGACGTTTCCTGGGTTATATGTCAGTACTACTGGTCCATTTATCCTGAGACCAGCAAGTCAGTCGTAATACTAACCAAACGCCGAGGAAGAACCACTACTACACTGTGTTAGTCTGTTGTATGACCCAGCCGGGGATAGGACCCACGACCGCCCGCACCCGAGACGGACGCTCTACCACTACACCACTGAGGCGGAGGCTCTACCACTACACCACCGAGACGGACGCTCTACCACTACACCACCGAGACGGACGCTCTACCACTACACCACCGAGCTGGACGCTCTACCATTACACCACCGAGACGGACGCTCTACCACTACACCACCGAGACGGACGCTCTACCACTACACCACCGAGCTGGACGCTCTACCACTACACCACCGAGACGGACGCTCTACCATTACACCACCGAGACGGACGCTCTACCACTACACCACCGAGACGGACGCTCTACTACTACACCACCGAGACGGACGCTCTACCACTACACCACCGAGACGGACGCTCTACCATTACACCACCGAGACGGACGCTCTACCACTACACCACCGAGACGGACGCTCTACCATTACACCACCGAGACGGACGCTCTACCACTACACCACCGAGACGGACGCTCTACCACTACACCACAGAGACGGACAATCTACCACTACACCACCGAGACGGACGCTCTACCACTACATCACCGAGACGGACGCTCTACCACTACACCACCGAGACGGACGCTCTACCACTACACCACCGAGACGGACGCTCTACCACTACACCACCGAGACGGACGCTCTACCACTACACCACCGAGACGGACGCTCTACCACTACACCACCGAGACGGACGCTCTACCACTACACCACCGAGACGGACGCTCTACCACTACACCACCGAGACGGACGCTCTACCACTACACCACCGAGACGGACGCTCTACCACTACACCACCGAGACGGACGCTCTACCATTACACCACTGAGGCGGACGCTCTACCACTACACCACCGAGACGGACGCTCTACCATTACACCACCGAGACGGACGCTCTACCATTACACCACTGAGGCGGACGCTCTACCACTACACCACTGAGGCGGACGCTCTACCACTACACCACCGAGACGGACGCTCTACCACTACACCACCGAGACGGACGCTCTACCACTACACCACTGAGGCGGTCTGGCCAATTAGAAGGCATACCATTAGAATACCATTATAAGGCGGATCAAGTTCGTAATAAACAAAGAATATCCAAATGTAGGCATGACATGTTTTTTATCTCAATTAAGATTTAAACAAAAAGTATCAAAGAAAGTTGATAGCTGGGCATGAGACGCCACGAATCATCCAGATGTCTTGCTTTTCAATCATCATAATTGATACACAGCGGGATGATGCAGTTATGAATCAATATACCTGTCTACTGTAATAACTGTATATGGCTACGGATAAACGTGTATAGAGATCATTTGAGCCCTTGAAAGGGAAATGGTACAATTTGGCCTTTGTTAAACAATGAACATCCATATCAACCTGTGAAACAGCACAGTCTGATCTACACTTTTCACACATGACTAACACAAGCGTGTTTGAAGAGTCTGCCAACTTTAGTAGATCTCACATAAAACTGCGCAGGTAGCCAAGATGATCTGAACCTCAACTTTCCACATTTACCTTTTGTCATTCACTTGCTCGAAATGTCGCTTTCCCTTTTGGCAAAAATAACAGACATCTTAAACCATTGCTGATCAACTTGATTGCTTATAAAGGTGATACGTTTTACCAGAAAAGCTATCTGTTTAAAGTCTTTTGATTTGAAACATTTGGTTGGGAAAGTTCTATCTTGTAAATTGAAAATATCGTTTTGATATTAAGTTCAAAGACTACATAGGGTCAAGGAAATTTTACTGGTTTTAAACTTTGATTTGCCCCTTCCAATTACCTCTTTCAGCGCCAAAGGCAATATTGAGGTTTTTGCAAACAATACTGATTCAGGTGAGTCAGCTCGTAACGAGCTGTCTCACCTGAAATCAGCATTGTTTGCCTTTTAGTTATCAAAATAATCCAAACTTTGATTACATGAGAAATGAAGACGCCCGATTTTGAACAGTTCGGCGCTGAAAGAGTTAATGTCCTAAATTCGTCTACAGCAAAATATTAAAATGTCGTCAATGTCTAAGAAATAATCCAACTTGGTATATATGCGTATCGATCACAAATAATGTGTTTAGTTGGTTCTAAATACAAATCCTAGTCTTACCATGTCTCGTGCCCTGGTTCGGAGTATCCGTCCGCGCTTCTTCTATTTGATTGGCCGTTGACACGTCACGTGACGTTGAATGTAGACTTACGTCATCAGCATAGTAGCAATCCATTGTTTAATATTAAGTATTTAACGATATTTACACATCGTTACATTTGAATACAGAAACTCTCTGTAGTTACAAGTGTCTGGGTGAATCAATAAACACATTACAACATGTTGCTGTAATTCTTACAGTTGTTCAGCTTTGAGTCGAACCCCTAAACTATATATTGTCCAAACAAATTATTTACACTAATTATTTTGTAGAAACGAGTATCTGGCTAATGAAGAGGTTACCATATTCAAGTATGGACATATGAGCCATCCCTCTAGAAAACCAACGTTGTGGTATCTGCGTAAAGTATCGAGCCAGATCAGTCTAAGCATGCCACGCAGACTTACCCGGATAGACACTTTTCGCCTCCTGTGGATTTTCTATTTCAGGAATCATTACTCTTTACCTCTATCCCCCTAAGATGGAATATGTCGGCCCGGATCCGTCTGCGCGGACTGCGCAGGCTGATCTGGGTCGATATATTACGCAAAGGGCCATATTGTTGGTTTTCTCGCGGAACGGCCCATATCTACTTACGCATATAGGTACATTGGTCAAGCTGTCCATTTGAACTACGACTCTGCTCTATCGTGTGTTAGATTATTTCAAAATTGATCAAAAGCATGTTCCTTAAAATACAACAGCATACTATTAAAAAGGGACAAATCTTAACGTCTGAATCAATACGTAGAACACTAACACGATGTATCGTACTGTGATATGATGGTAAAGGTTCAGGAAGTAGACATGAGACCAATAGTTAATCACATCGATGCTTTAAGTGGATAGCTTCACAGAGACACTTTTAACATTTACTTGTCAACAACAACAAAAACTCACACAACACTTTAAATAATACTACACAGAAACACTATCACAAAGGCTCAGCATCTTTCACTGTTATATTCCAACGGAATGGAATTCTTTGATAGTTAAACAATCAAAGTCCATTCCAATTGTTGCTGTCCTCCATCATGTCGTTGGAATGATATAAAAAGAAAAGTTGCATAGAATCGTTGTTTTGAGCACGAATATTAGAAACGTATCAATCTGTTTTTGTAACACAAACTCAGTATACTTACCATATATATGTGGAATGAAGACTACATTTCTATAAGATAACACACTGCTTAGTGTAATATGTGTCACTCATTGTATTTGTCTATTACTGCAAAACCAACAAACGGTTTAGTGAAACAGAAGTCCATTTTGAGTTTGTCTATAACTGCCTATGGAAGAAGACTACAAAGAAGTATTATAAGATACACAAACTGCTTCGTGAAACATAAGTCCATTGTGTGTGTCCATTAATGCAATACGTATGAAATGAAGTCTACAAAGACATATCAGTCAGATCGACACAATGCTTAGTGAGACATAAGTCCATATTGAGTGTGTCTATTACTGCGTATGGAATGAAGTCTTCAAATAAGCATCCATTAGATAAACAAACGGCTTAGTGAAAAAATAAGTCCAGTTTATTTTTGTCTATTACTGCAACACGTTTGAAACGAAATCTACAAAAACATATATGTTAGATCAACACACTGCTCAGTGAACATACGTACATTTAAATATAAGACGTTTGAAGTGAAGTCTACAAAATCATATCTGTTAGATTAACACACTGCTTATTGAAGTCAATTCGACATTCTGACATCGACGGAAACAGAATTCCGTCATGCTCCTTTTTTTGGAATTACAGAATCCAAACATGATATATAGTTATATGTTCACATGAAGTTTCTACATCTTTAACACTGCGAGAGTGGCAAAACTTAACAATACTCTTAATTTATAGCATACGTCTTGTCTTGCAAGCCAGTTTCAACTTGTACAAAATCAATGAATATACATAATTGATGATGTGTACATATACATGTATGTTATAATATCATTTTACTATTCAAAGGAAAGTGGGTTGGATAACTAGATATCGCTCGTGAAGAGTTATTATATTCCGTCTTGGTTTTTAAATGAATCGATCTACGCGCTTGTAATATGGTTGAGGTTATGAGGGAAAGCATTTAAACGTGTTTACGACATTAAATCTCTTTGAAAACACTATGCACGGATGAGATGGCGGGAACTATAGAATAGCTCCTCCACAGTTACGTAAAGTTGACTGTGAAATTATGTCCTCATGTGACAGAAGAATGTCCCTTGCGCCGCGTCTGGTAGACATACATACATATATAAAGAGAAAAGAGAGACAGACAGACAGACAGACAGACAGTATTTACACAATTGAGCCGTCCCGTGAGAAAACCAAGAGAGTGGTCTCTGCGTAAAGTGTCGATCCGGATCAGCCTAAGCATGCCGCACAGGCTAACACAGACAGATTATTTTCGCTTTCTGTGGATTTTCTGTTTCAAGAATCATTATATACTATACTTATATCCCCCTGAGACGGTATGTGTCGGCCCGGACCAGTTTGCGCGGATTGCGCAGGCTGATCTGGGTGGATATATTACGCAGTGGCCATACTATTGGCTTTCCCGCGGGACGGCTCATATAATGATCAGACATTATTTGGATTTAAAATGTCGCGAAATTCCATTGCACAGCGCAGGGTAAAGTTTAACCGTTATATTAGTAACCTTTTCTGGCTAAATTGGTTAAAGTTGCAAAGGTTGTTTTTTGTTGTTGTTTTTTATCTATAACATTAAAAAAAATGTTGGGGTCGGCAATTTAACCGGATGGAACTGATGAAGTCGAAAAACGCAGAAAAAACCCCGACCTCACCAATTCAGCCCAATGTAAAATATTTAACGTACGTAGGTAGCGTTGTGCGGATATAGGTGTTTTGAATAACTGTTCCGGTAGAATTGGATTAGCGTCATTTTGTAAGCAAAGTCACATGGATACATCAACATAACATGAATAGATGTTTTAGCGTTGAGGTGTTAAAATGTACGGGGCATATAAAACGGTATAGAGTTTTAATGACTTGATAAAGATATGATCGGTAGTGGGGTTGTGTGTGTGCGGGGGTATTTTATGTTTAATCACTTAATTTTGATTGCGTGTTTGTTTTACGCCTCTTTCAACACATTGTTAGTTATTTCACGGCGTTTGCTTGGTAAGTTACCAGTACTGTCGGTCCTACGAGTCAGTCGTAATCCATTACTACCACTTAGTCTTTGGTATGGCCGGGGGGATCAAACCTGCAGACGAGACGATCGCCCTACCATTACACTATCGAGGCGGGTCTAATATAAATGAGCCGCCCCGCGAAAAAAATCAACATTATGGCCTTTGTGTAATGTATCGATCCAGAAAATCTTGCGCAGTCCGCGCAGACTGATCCGAGCAGACACATTCCGTCTTAGGGGGATATTGGTATAGAGTCATGATTCCTGAAACAGAAAATCTACAAAAAGTGTCTGTCCGGGTTAGCCTGCGCGACATACTAAGGATGATCTGGGTCGATACTTTACGCAGAGTCCAACATGTTGGGTTTCTCACGGGACCTGTCTCATATCTATATAAATATGCCAAATTTGACGAAATCTTTTCACTTTGAACGCCAAGGTTGATAAAAACGTCTATCTGTGTGTGACGTCATACAGTGAATCAAGAAGATTACACTGCACTATGCTTTTATTAGTTATTAAAGGTGCTGAACTCCAGATTATATATAGGAATAGTCATGTTTTAAAGGAGCTGAACTCCAGATTATATATAGGATAGTCATGTTTTAAAGGAGCTGAACTCCAGATTATATATAGGATAGTCATGTTTTAAAGGAGCTGAACTCCAGATTATACCTAGGATAGTCATGTTTTAAAGGAGCTGAACTCCAGATTATATATAGGATAGTCATGTTTTAAAGGAGCTGAACTCCAGATTATATATAGGATAGTCATGTTTTAAAGGAGTTGAACTCCAGATTATATATAGGATAGTCATGTTTTAAAGGAGCTGAACTCCAGATCATATATAGGATAGTCATGTTTTAAAGGAGCTGAACTCCAGATTATATATAGGATAGTCATGTTTTAAAGGAGCTGAACTCCAGATTATATATAGGATAGTCATGTTTTAAAGGAGCTGAACTCCAGATTATATATAGGATAGTCATGTTTTAAAGGAGCTGAACTCCAGATTATACCTAGGATAGTCATGTTTTAAAGGAGCTGAACTCCAGATTATATATAGGATAGTCATGTTTTAAAGGAGCTGAACTCCAGATTTTACATAGGATAGTCATGTTTTAAAGGAGCTGAACTCCAGATTATATATAGGATAGTCATGTTTTAAAGGAGCTGAACTCCAGATAATATATAGGATAGTCATGTTTTAAAGGAGCTGAACTCCAGATTATACATAGGATAGTCATGTTTTAAAGGAGCTGAACTCCAGATTATATATAGGATAGTCATGTTTTAAAGGAGCTGAACTCCAGATTATATATAGGATAGTCATGTTTTAAAGGAGCTGAACTCCAGATTATATATATAGGATAGTCATGTTTTAAAGGAGCTGAACTCCAGATTATACCTAGGATAGTCATGTTTTAAAGGAGCTGAACTCCAGATTATATATAGGATAGTCATGTTTTAAAGGAGCTGAACTCCAGATTATATATAGGATAGTCATGTTTTAAAGGAGCTGAACTCCAGATTATATATAGGATAGTCATGTTTTAAAGGAGCTGAACTCCAGATTATATATAGGATAGTCATGTTTTAAAGGAGCTGAACTCCAGATTATATATAGGATAGTCATGTTTTAAAGGAGCTGAACTCCAGATTATATATAGGATAGTCATGTTTTAAAGGAGCTGAACTCCAGATTATATATAGGATAGTCATGTTTTAAAGGAGCTGAACTCCAGATTATATATAGGATAGTCATGTTTTAAAGGAGCTGAACTCCAGATTATATATAGGATAGTCATGTTTTAAAGGTGCTGAACTCCAGATTATATATAGGATAGTCATGTTATAAAACCTGTTCAAACGTTGTCTTGTAATATTAGAATCATAATTCTTGGATAAAATAAGAGTAATAAATTCACTTTACAGTAAGGTTAATATCTAAATATTGATCTGTATTGCTTTGTGTTTACTGAGTAGACATACCTAGTAAGCCAAATTGTGTACATTTTCTTGACTTTCAACTAACTATTTATCAACATTTACTGCCAAAACAGTTTTGAACTAGTTTTTACTTACTTTGTTTTCCTTGTTAGCAATATTTGCAGAAGTTTCACTATTTCAAAATGTTGATCTCCATCATGAGTTCAGGACCTTTTATCTATATAAAACATAATTATCGAAAACCTATAACACGCATAGAGCGAAAATGACCTTTGGTATAGGCAAACGGTCAATGCTCCAATAAGCATGTGCACAGTCTCAACAAAGCTTTCACTGTCGACCTTGATTTAAAAGAGAAATAAATGTAACTTCTGGCGAAACACTAGAAGTGTAGCCCTACTCGTTTATCTAGTAAATGTAAATCGGGTTTATACTTACGAAAACTTTTCACTGTAGGTGGTACACTGAATTCCAATTCTCTCCGAAAAGCACGGATAAAACTGTTGACCTTTCTGTCAAAGTCGTTACTAAAGTAGTCTATGGACCGGTGGGTTTGCATTTTTAGGAATCAGGTTATGGCAGATTAAACGGTAACACTAGGCGTATCGAATGATTCGTTATTTCCGTTTTTCACGATAGTTCTTCACAAAACCACCCAACTTTCGCAAGCAATAACATCTTTACGAGACAATCCTTTGATAACAACAGCTTTATAATACTGCTATATTTTACAAAGCATGGAATCTGTCAGAAAACAAATGTAGCCTTTAGTTGTGTTTGAAATGTAATGGTATTTTGACCCGCTTTCTTAACCCTTTTCCTCATATAGACGCTTTCTGACGCCTCTGCAGCATACGGGTTTTTGAAAACATGGCGACAAAAGAAGAAATTGCTCGAAACGAGCAATTTCTCCTTCTGTCACCATGTTTTCAAACATATTCAATTATTGCACTTTCATTTAAAGGGAGTTTCCATCGGGTATGTTTTCAAGGTCGTCTGCTGCAGAGTTTCTGTATGTGGGAAAGGGATGGTACTGTAGTTACACCATTTCAAGTTACAAAAACTGCCGATAAGTTACCAGTACAACCGGTCTAAGTATATCCTGATATCGACCTGTGAGTCGCAATGCCTACCAGCAATCCTGATCGCAATGTAGAAAAGCAACGACTACCGTTCTTGGACTACAGAATGCTGGTATCGATCGTCTGATAACAGTGCAACCAGTATAGTACGGACGAGCCGGCGCACTCGTGACACCTTACCAGGATCTTTACTTTAATATTGATGTTGACGAAAGACTCTTCCAAATGCAAAGCTTAAACAAGATTAAAACAAATTCAGCATTGAAAGGGTTCAAGCCTCCAACCGATGATCGAACTAGGGTTTCCCACTTTCGAGACGACCGCTCTTACCACGCATGCATCACCCAACTGGCTTGGTAGTGTTCGCTTTGCAAAAATACTATTTGTGAACCGGTCGAAAGATGGTTGTCACATTGCTTTGATTATATTGCGAGAAATGAAAACATATTTATGTATGTCGGCAATTCATCACCATCTCCCTCCGGCTCGACGGTATAGTGTTAGAGCGTTCGCCTCGGTTCTGTGAGTGTCGCCGAATTGATCCCCAGCTGGGTCATATCGAAGACTTTAAAAATGGTAGTAATGGCTACCCTCTTAGGCGCTCAGGGTTGTGGGTTAGGCATTACGACTGACTGGCTGGTGTTAGGATCAATGATCCAGTAGTACTCGTAATGTAGCCTGGAAACGCCGTGATATAATAAAAACAATGTTGAAAGTAGCGTATAACACCCAACCACTATCTCCATACCACCGTTCGCGCATATATATGAGATTTGTATAATCCTTAATAAAGCAGGATCCTGAGAGCTTCACAAGTGTTCAGCCACATACACAATACACACTATTGACTAAATACTTACAAAACTTAATGAACAGAAAGGTAAAGAAACTGTGCCAAGGTATGTGATAAATTACGAACACAAACAAATCAATTGTTACCGAAGAATGATTAGAACCAATTAAAAACCATCAAATACAGCCCTGTCATAATTGCCGAAATTAACCAGTACTTCTGTATTCAAACGATTTTAAACGAACGGTGGTGTAGTGATAAAGTGTTCGTCTCGAGTGCTGAAGGTCGCGGGTTCGATTCCCGGCCGGGTCATACCACAGACTTTCATAATGGTAGTAATGGCTTTTTATGATTGGCTCTCAGGATTGTGGGGTAAGCATTACGACTGGCTCGCTGATGTCAGGAGCAATGGACCATTGTGACGAATCTAGTGAGTGATTGTTTGTGATTGACCGCTGTCAACACTTTTTCAGATATATCACGGCGTTTCCTAGGTAAGTTACCAGTACTACTGCTCCAGTTGTCATGACATCAACCATCAGTCGTAATGCTAACCCCGCTTCCCAGTGCGCCAAGGTGGGCAGCCATTATTTCCATTGTTAAAGTCTTTGGTATGACCCGGTCGGGGATTGAACCAACGACCTTCCGCACACCAGGCGGACAGTTTATCACTACACCACCGAGGAGGTCGTATAATTGAAAAAAAGTCATGCGATTAGCGTATATTGTCTTCCTCAAATGGGCTATAAGTCTACCTTCTAATGTAGTCAGTTGCCATGGATGAAAGTTATTTGAAAACAGCTACAAGAATGTTTAGATGAACTGGCCGCAGTGATAAAACTTAAACACTGCAGGAAAAATGCTTTAACCTCCAATCTAATTAATTTTAAACAGACATTATGAGCAATATCCGATTTTGCCACAATGTTTTCAAAAGTCGTCTGATGCGTCTAGATATGGGACATTGTTAATATTTCTATGTAAATACACACATTTGAGTCCTGCTCCTGTATTGCTCCGGATTGCATGCATTTATCACAGAAACGAAATACCTATCAGCTTATATTTGAACTCTTTACCCACATACACATAAAATGCAGCAGGCGATTTCGAAAACATTTCGCATACTATAAGGAAAAGC
>JASEVX010000001.1:86136448-86204550 GCA_031761405.1 Serripes groenlandicus
AGCTTCACCGAACCTTTTCCACATCCAGGTCCAATCTGCGGAAAAGTTTGAATCTCAGGTCAGATTAAACGAGGGTCAGCAGAGTTCCCAAGGAAAGTACAGATTCTTCGCTGATCTGTCCGTAATCGTAAACCCCCGGATGGATACGGAGATCGGCGTAACCCAATTTCAGCAACAATTTCTTCTTTCGAAATATTTGTTTAATCTTCTGTAGTCGAGTCGGGGTCACATCGTAGATCTTGTTTATACGGGATTCCATTTTTTTTATTTCGTAGCTATGAAATGTATATTATTTCCTGTAGTCAGACATTAATTCATAATATAACATAACATGTATAACAGCTCTGAATGTCAGGAGACATTCTTTTCAATGGGCGGGGGAGGGGGTGTATTTTCCTGTGTCGCCTTGGGCGTGATTGTGTACCTGCATTTCAATGGAGGTTCACGGGAAGCATCGTGCCTGCATGGGAGGAACGTACCACTTTCTGCGCACGTATCCACTTGTGCCGCAGTCTTTCACTTTCCCTTGCTGGCGTTTCACGGCAGGTTGCTGTCACTACGTTTATAATACATGTATGAACCGCTTAAGCCTAAAGAGGGACTTTCCCTCTGTGTGGCATCATGATAAAGGGGTACTTTTGTCCACACTATTTTCAAATGCCGTCTGTTGTAGATGCGTAAGAATGCGTCTGTATGCAGAAAAGTTAAGGCTAAAAGCTGACGTTCTTTGTCCCCGTGTTATAGCATTACAATAATGAGATACTGTATCTGTAATCCGTTCTATTTTTGTTTTGTTTTGTTCCAAAATATAACAAATCAGCAGCAGATGACTTTCAAAACATCTCTCTGAATAAAGGTTTATTCAATAAATAGAGTTGCCACACTGTTTTCAATTCGTTTATTATTAGACTTGAACAACGTTACAAACTATAGTAAACAACAACAAAATAACAAAAAGAAAAAAATATATACCAAAAGAAAAGAGAGAAAAAACAAAAAATATGAAAAACATCTATATAGACTATGTGGTAGAATATTAACATGGATATTTATCTTAAAGTTTCATTTCTAAGTTCAAAAGACTTTATGCAAAACCTAGCTAAATTGAAACGTTATTACCATTCAAAAGTTCTATTTATTTATGTAACCTTGTTGCAGGTGTCAGATAGGTTCTTTATGTTGAAAGGGTTAAGTCTTACACGTATGATCTCCAAACTATAGAGTGACAGTAATGACTCTATATATCGTGATTCCATGTCCACATTCTGATATACGTAACTTACGGTAAGAATTTAAATTTAAAAATAGTGGATAATACATAAACATCCTCCCCCCCCTATATATATACTATATTATAGGAATAAAGACATGAACGTAGACTTGCTTTAGTCATATTATGTTATCGGAAAACACTCCTGAACGTAGACTTCCTTTCATCATATTATGTTATCGGAATACAGCCCTGAATGTAGACTCGGTTCCATCAGACTATGTTATCGGAATACAGCCCCGAACGTAGGCTTGGTTCCGTCAGACCATGTTATCGGAATACACCTCTGAACTTATACTTGGTTCCGTCAGACTATATTATAGGAATACAGACATGAACGTAGACTTGCTTTAGTCATATTATGTTATCGGAAAACACTCCTGAACATAGTCTTCCTTTCATCATATTATGTTATCGGAATACACCCCTAAACGTAGACTTGCTTTCGTCAGAATATTGTATTGGAATACACTCCTGAACGTAGACTTGGTTCCGTCAGACTATGTTATCAGAATACACCCCTGAACGTAGACTTGCTTTCGTCAGAATATGTTATCGGAATACACTCCTGAACGTAGACTTGGTTCCGTCAGACTGTTATCGGAATACACTCCTGAACGAAGACTTGTAAGAATTTATACTTATTATCGGAATACACTCCTGAATGTAGACTAAGTTCCATCAGTCTATGTTATCGAAATACACCCCTGAACGAAGACTTAGTTCCGTAATATTATGTTATCGGAATACAGCCCTGAATATAGACTCGGTTCCATCAGACTATGTTATCGGAATACAGCCCCGAACGTAGGCTTGGTTCCGTCATACCATGTTATCGGAATACACCTCTGAACTTATACTTGGTTCCGTCAGACTATATTATAGGAATACAGACATGAACGTAGACTTGCTTTCGTCATATTATGTTATCGGAAAACACTCCTGAACGTAGATTTCCTTTCGTCATATTATGTTATCGGAATACACTCCTGAACGTAGACTTGGTTCCGTCAGACTATGTTATCGGAATACAACCCTAAACGTAGACTTGCTTTCGTCAGAATATTCTATCGGAATACACTCCTGAACGTAGACTTGGTTCCGTTAGACTATGTTATCGGAATACACCCCTGAACGTAGACTTGCTTTCGTCAGAATATGTTATCGGAATACACTCCTGAACGTAGACTTGGTTCCGTCAGACTGTTATCGGAATACACTCCTGAACGAAGACTTGGTTCCGTAAGAATATGTTATCGGAATACACTCCTGAACGTAAGAACGGATAAGACACGGGTCTCGCAAACTAATAAAATATCATAACGGTTAGAAAGGGAAACAATCAGACAAATGAGCAATCGCTCACTTTCCTCAATGTTTGTCTTAGTTCCTTTTCTGTGTCAAAACTATTATTTACGGTGAAAAAGCTTGTAACCCGATTTCGAAATAACTCAACACCCACTTTTGAATGGGTGTTGAATTTCAAATGAATTGAGCTGTCCACCATACAATAGTAACTTAAAAGTAAAATGTTCGTATTAAACAAACATGGTTTCTACAGATCACATATCAAGGGTGAATAATGAGAACACTTACTAGGACTCATGCAATAGTTGAGGTCCATAACCCTTTCCTAATTACAGAATAATTCTGACGCATTTGAGTATACGACTTTTTAAAACATTTTGTCTAAAGGATAAATTGTTCATGAAGCACAATTCTCCTGCTGGCACAATGTTTCAAACCTGTTTCTATAAACATGCTTTCACTTTAAAGAGATTTCAAACATTTAGATGTTTTCAAAATCCGTCTGCAGTAGATTTTTTGTATGTGGGAAAGGGATAATTAAATATAATTGAGCCACGAGACCGACTCTCGTGGGCATTTGAATTACAATTGCAGTTACGATCACATTACACATGTTATCAAATATATGCAAAAAATATATGCAATACAAAAATGCATGCAATAAAATATATGCAACACATGAAATAAAATAATGGTATTTAACGTTTGGCCTTTTTCCTGTATACATAATAATATTATTATGATGATAAGTATTATTGTAAAGCCATTGTGTATGAGCCGTTCCACGAGAAAACCAACATTGTTGACACTGCGTAAAGTATCGACCCGGATCAGCCTAAGCATGCCGCGTATGCTAATCCAGGCAGACACTCTTCGCCTCCTTTGGATTTTCTGTTTCAGGGATCATTACTCTTTACCCCTATCTCACTGAGATGGAACATGTCGGCCCAGATTAGCCTACGCGCACTGCGCAGGCTGATCTGGGTCGATACATGACGCAGAGTCCATAATGTTGGTTGCAACGGCTCTTATGATATTATTGAAATTATTGACATTATTGATATGAACCTTGTCACGCGAAAACCAACGTTTAGTCCAGTCATCCTATGAAAAAAGGCCCCCTTACCTTCAATTAATTACAACATATTTTTAATCTGTTTAAATACTTCTAAAGCATTATGGATAACATATAAAGGTTCTATTAAAATCTTGGAATGCAAAAAAGTGTGCAATAATCCTTCACCTTCTGAAACTTTAAGTCACCAATGAAATCCAGTAAACATCCAAAATACTTGCAGAATATACTAATTATACTGACAGAAAGGATATATCTGACAAAACTTAAACCACTTCATATCTACCATCTTGAATGAACATTGTGGAAAAATACGAAATCGCTCAAAGGTGGTTTGACTACTTCGGAGGTTTTGAAAAATAAAATTTAATAGGGTGATCACATTGGGCCGAATAGCATTCCATTTGTTTTCCGTATTCGAAGGTGGTGTGATTTTTTTAAACTGTCCGAATGTGTTTCCCCAATGTATCACCGAATGCGTTTTGTTTGCTTTCATAATGTTTTCAGTATGGTTTCAGAATGGTTTCAGAATAGACCGAATACTTGCCGCGTGTTGACTTCGAAATGTTTTCTTTGCGATCGCTTTCCGAATGGTTTCAGAACACGGCGAATCGACATAAAATGGACCTAACTTTTTCCGTATGCATCCTGAAAGCGTTCGGAAAGAGTTCGTGATGTTCTGTGTCCATTTGGGGTGTTCGGAAAGCATACGGAACATATTGTGCATTCTGGAAGTGTACGAGCAGTTTGGATAATGTTCTGAAACAATACTGGAAGGGTTCTGGCTATTCGTTATACATTCGGAGGCATAAATGAAAAAGAAAATCCGGAAGGATACTGAAAACGTTCGGAATGCATTCGTCATGTTCTATGTCCATTCGGAGTGTTTGGAAAGCATACGAAACCCAGCACCTCCAAATTTTCATTCCGAATGCACCAATAATTAGACGCATGTTTCCCGAACGTTTTCCTACATGCCGTGAGCTCCTAGAATGCTTCCCGAATACACATGGACGCCACATTCGGATTATTTTGAACATGCACAACAACTTTTCGGAGCTACCGAATACCGTACCGTATGCATCCGTGCGGAGCCGAACAGCCAGTATGCACCTAGAACACACCGAATGCTTCTCGATTATGATGCGTTCGCTCCCCGAACACCCAAATTCCTTTTCGGAAAGCAAACGGAATGGCATTCGACCAAATGTGATCGACCCATAACATCAAATAACGTCAGTTGTATTAAAGAATCTTGAATTTATTTATTCAGTCTAAGGTCATAACAGTTCTCGTGAGGCTTCCTGCATGCTTGTACAACTAAATTTAGAACAACAAAGATCTTAATCGATATCTGCGCGTGAGATCTTTACCTGATCGCAAAACCCAGAATGAGAGACTGCGCTGGAGATCTTTACCTGGTAGCAAAACACCGAAGGTTGGACTGCGCGGGTGATCCTAACCTGGTTAACTCGCCTGTGCACGAAGTGCTCAAAGGTGACAAGTTGGTATCACGTTTTGTCCGGCGTACGTCCTGTGATGTGCGTCATTAACACTTGCCTTGTTAACACTCTACAGGCTACATTTAACATCAGATCTTCATGAAAGTTTATCAGAACATTCATCTCCATCAAAAACTAAGAGTTCTAAAACTGGGCCATATGAGGTCAAAAACTAGGTCAGTAGGTAAAATTGAGGGAACATTTTGTTAACACTCTGGAAGCTGCATTTTTAACTTTGAGCATGTTGAAACTTTATCAGAATGTTTGTCTTCATGATATGAACACTCTACAGTCTACATTTGACATGAGATATTCATGAAAGTTTATCAGAACATTCGTCTCCATCAAATCTATGACAAGTTTCAAAACTGGGCCGTATGAGGTCAAAAACTACGTCACTACATGTAGGTCAAATTGAATGAAAATCTTTTTAACACTCTACAGACCGCAAATTATGTTAGAATGTTGGTCTCTGTAATATATAGGTTATGTTCCAATATGGGTCATATTGTGTCAGAAACTAGGGCGCTAAGCCAAATTGAAGGGAAATCTTGTCAACACTGTAAAAGCCACATTGTTTAAAATTTGGTCAGAATTTTTATCTTAATGATATCAAGGCCAAACTGAAGGGAATTCTTGTTAACACTCTCGAGGCTTCATTTTTAAATTGAGCATGTTAGAACTGTATCAAAATGATTGTCTTGATAATATGTAGGCCAAGTTTGAATATTGGTCATGTCTGTTCAAAAACTAGGTCACTAGGCCAAATTGAAGGAACATCTTGCCAATATTGTTGAAGCAATTAAAAGTTTGGTCGGAATGTTTATCTTAATGATATCTAGGCCAAGTTCGAATATGGGTCATGCCGGGTTAAAAACTAGGTCACTAGGCAAAATTGAAGGAAAATCTTGTTAATACTCTGGAGGCCACATGTTTTGCTTCAGCAGCTTAAAGCTTTGCAGAATGTTTGTATTGATGATAACTAGTCCATGTTCGAATATGAGTCATTTCAGGTAAAGGAAAAAAGTTCATTAGGCCAAATGAAGAAAAATCTTAATAAAACTATGGAGATTTCATTTGAATCTTTATCAGAATAATTGTCTTGACGAGTTTCGCATTGATCAAACACTTTCTCCCATTGTTGTACATAGTTGTGAGAATTATTTCTACTTAACGGAAGTTGATTTAACATTGACATATTTCTCAATATAATAAGGCAGAAACTTCAAAATATTCTGCCTAAACCTGCTGTCAAATTTGTCTTTGATTCCTCATGTCTTAAATGTGTATACTTGTGAGCTCTTGCACTCAGGTGAGTGATATAGTACTAACAAGATCCTCCTGTTTTCAAATTGGCAGTTTCATAATATTTACTATTTTTGATATGGTCTTTCAACTTCTTAACAATAAATACATAAATATAAGCTGCAATTGTTATTTTCTTTCACATTTTCCCTTCATCTCCAACCTTCCTGCAGCCCCCAGGCCGTCAGCACTTTCGGTGGTTTGATTATTAACCCTTTCTAAATGACAACATATTTGCAGCAGACCACTTTGAAAATATTTAGCGGAATATTTACATATGAAAGTATAAACAATTGGGAAACAGAGTAAAACGACCGATAACTCGTACAAAGAAAAACAAGTCGAAATTAAACATGATTCGTTTTACTTTTTAACACAACAGATAACCTTAACAATGAAGGTATTTAACGCAAGTAGACAAAACTACATTATACGTTGGAGTCGATATAACTTGAAGTCGAAAGGGACCCAAAAACAACTTCCTGTTATCGACGTGTTCAAGTGGTGACTGGATTTATGCTTAACACTTTCCCACCTGCAGACGCATTTTGACGCAGTAGCAGCAGAACTAGCAAAATAACATTGAACAATCTTCAAACATTCATGAACACAAAACTTCCAATTGATACTTACTTCCAATTAAAATGCATACATGAACATGAAGTATACAGATTACTTTCTAAATTGGATATTAATAAATCCGCTGGGGTTGACACTCTTGGGCCAAACTTATTGAAAATTGCCGCCCATGTAATATGCAAACCTGTTGCTTATTTAATAAATCGAAGCATAATTGAAGGCACTTTTCCAGACAAATTAAAAATTGCAAAAGTAACGCCCATTTTTAAAAAAGGGAAAAAGTCTGACCCTGGAAATTATAGACCTATTTCTATTCTTCCTACACTATCTAAAATATATGAAAAGCATGTTGCATCACAAATCTATGAATTCCTTGTCAACTTTGAGTTGCTTCATATAGGACAGTCAGGATTTAGAAAACAACATTCTTGCCAAACAGCTCTGACAAAGATGACAGAATTATGACTCAAAGAAATGGACAAAGGGAACCTTACAGGAATTTTATTTTTAGATTTTAGTAAAGCGTTTGATCTAGTCAACCATAATACACTTCTGGAAAAACTTAAATCATACAAATTTGACAATAGATCAATACTTTGGATTAAATCTTATCTTGAAAAAAGGATACAACGTGTTCAAATTGGGAGCATTAGTTCAAAATGTCTTCCTATATTGTCTGGCGTTCCTCAAGGCTCTGTGCTAGGTCGTCTACTTTTCTTAATGTATGTGAATGACCTATCTCTGCATGTCACACTATCTTCTTTAGATTTATTTGCTGATAATGCAACCCTTCAAAAGTCTTCCCCATATTTGTATACAATTGAAAGGGATATTTCTACAGACGTTAATAACATCCAACGCTGGTGTAATGAAAACAGTATGGTGATCAATGTTTCAAACACTAAAAGTATGCTCTTAGCAACAAATCAAAAATTGACAAAACTTCCCGCAAAATCATTGAATATATCAATGAATAGTATTCCTGTAGATTGTGTAAAGAATCATAAACTTTTAGGCATAAATATAGATAACAATCTTTCCTATGTCAAACACGTAGACAGTGTATGTCACTCAATTACTTCAAAAATCGCTCTTCTTAGACGGATTAAACCTTACCTTTCAATACAATATCGGAAAATGTATTATAATGCATACATTCTGCCTGTCATTGATTATTGTTTAACTATTTGGGGTAATGCACCAAAAGTACAACTTAATAGAATCCTCAAACTTCAAAAGTCTGCTGCACGAATAATTCTAGATAAACCCTATGACTCGCCATCCAAACCATTATTTGAGGAATTGGAATGGTTGGATATTTATGAAAGACTAGAAAACAACAAATCAATATTGATATACAAAGCTATGAATGGACAAACACCTGGCTATATAACCGATATGTTTTCTTCACAGTCAACCAATACTTACCATTTACGCTCGGTTTCAAATAATAACCTTTCTTGTCCGAAACCATCTACAGAACTATTAAAAAAAAGCCTACACTTTTCTGGTGTACATATATGGAATGCCATACCTTCAAACATTAGGTTCCTTTCAAATCTTACAAAATTTAAGTGTGCAATTTTAAAGCACATTGTTTCAAAACGTCATCTTCTGTAAATCACGAGTCTTTCTTTCTTTATTATAGTACTCACAAGTTAAAATCAAAAGCAATTCAACATCATTTTGTTTTATCAAATGCATTAAGATAGATCCTTTGTAATATGCATTACTTCTAAAAGGTTAGTCACAGTACATGTGGGTAACTTGTTTTTCAGCAAACACTTTAATTTCATGTATCACATACAAGGTTGATACATTATTTAATCTTGTTTACTTGTGACGCTTCTGTATCACAATTGACGTTTTCATTTTTGATGTTATTGGGGGGGGGGGGGGGGGGAATTAATTGTTTCATCATTGTATGTTTCTTTATGATAGCTATTAAGATGGCCTCATTGTAAAATAGCCAATGGCTAAATGAGTCACCATCTATAAATAAAGTATTATTATTATTATTATTATTATTATTATTAACATGTTTGAGTTATCGTTAATCCAATGTAATAACATGTAGTATAGTTTGTGTTGTTTTTCTTCGCTGCTTGATTCTACTTGTACTTCAAAACAACGTAAAACGAAATGATAAAAATATTTAAAGCATTGGGAAATAGTAAAAACAACGATAGTACACTTTCTTAAACTTACAAAACGGACTTATAATGTTGTGTACATTACGGTCATAATATGACCCAGAAATTTAAATGAAAATTGGTAGATAAGGGTTTAACGCCGTTTTCAACTGTTTTCCAGTAATATCACGGCGACCAGTTCACCTACTCGCTGCTTGATTCTACTTGTACTTCAAAACAACGTAAAACGAAATGATAAAAATATTTAAAGCATTGGGAAATAGTAAAAACAACGATAGTACACTTTCTTAAACTTACAAAACGGACTTATAATTTTGTGTACATTACGGTCATAATATGACCCAGCAATTTAAATGAAAATTGGTAGATAAGGGTTTAACGCCGTTTTCAACTGTTTTCCAGTCATATCACGGCGACCAAGGTCACCTACTCATGCGTTTCATGGTTTTCCCACACAAGTACACCACACAACATACTTTCCAAGCAACTGGATGCTCTTCCACATAGACTGTTTAAACAGCCCATTGGTGAAAGACGAATGACGCATTTCACAGTGACCTTTGCCAAACGTCGGAAAGAATGTTGCCGGAGCTGGGATTCGAAATCACAATCTCTGGATTGATAGCCCGCGTCACTACCGACTGAGCTAAATAATAAAACACCTTTAAACAATTTATTACTTTGTTGTAGTTTCGAGTATAAAGAAACGAGTTTGATTTTGGCAATGGTATATTGGTAAATGCATTTAATAATATTTGGGATTAAAAGAAGTGTAACACTCTTTAGTAAAGCAAACCACCAAGTATTTCTTTGCTAGTGTAAATGTGAATTTGGCTTTGCTGCCTCATATAAATAATTGATTGTTTCGGTATTACTCGGTTTTCTATGTTATTTCAGTTGGATCAGGGCAACCGAACATTTATGCAATATGTCTGGATTAATCAAACCAATAATAGGCTAGAGAAAGTGCAATATCCAAGGGCGTTCCGCGTGACCGCCGTTGGCTGGGGTCGAATATGATCGGTTCCAATCCCATGCTAACTACACGGCCACGGCAGATTTCCATCATCTAAATAAAGAAGTTAATTTGACTGTCACACAGTCCAGATTTAGAGCATACTGCGCGAACGCGATCTACGACCGTCACAAAGAGTGTTGATCGGTTGGTTTCCTTGTTTGACCGTTAGAATTACATACATTCATATTTCAAGTGTCAGAATATTCGTATTTTCAAGCGATAGTAACTCATATTATATAATAAAGGAAAGAGAAAACGATGCGTGCGGTATGTTAACTGACGAGAACTCCAGTAAACATGCACTCTCTATGGATGTTTTGATAAATTACTTGTCCTTTGTAAGTAGTGTGATTAGCTTGTACACATACACGGTCCCCGGCCTTAAGGTCAGCCACCATGTTTGCGGAAGTACAGACGTAATGCTGGTCGAAATGATATGTATTGGTCATCATGACAGCATTTACGTACATATGAAACTGTAACCCTCGATCACCATGGTTACAAATATGTATGGCAAACACGTACATTCCGTCAACTGGGGCGGTGAAGACTCCAGTATGCACGTCGAATCTGCCGCCAGTGTTGACCTTGACCTTCGCAAAAAGCAGCGTTTCGCCAGCTGTAGGAGATTGGTTCGTCACATCGGTGGCATGAAATCCCACTTTTGGCTTTAGAAGTATATCGGAAATGATTTTTAAATGTATTCAATTAAACATATCTTATAGACATTGGTCCTAAAGCAGTTTGTAGAAATCACATTTTACTTATTAAAGAATATGCAATAATTGACAATTGAATAAGATTGAAGTTTGTATATGAATTGAGGTTAAAAAGAAGCCCAGAGTAAGTTATAATGGAATAACTTTTGCACAGAATGGATAATAACAAAACTCGATTGGAATATTGTTTGGTCATTGTGTTCTACACGCATTGTCCGCAGACAGCTAGACGTGTTTAGGAACCTAACAGGTGAGTTGTAAGGAAAAAACGAAAAACCATAAAACAGAAAACTTATGTCAAAACATCTCGCCATATTAAATGGTACTCCCATCTGGTATATGTTTCTTTTTCCATGAAATAAATCCACTTGATTGGCCACCGTATACTACAGATGTGTCACCGATAGAACATGATATTGGACAAACTGGACAGGTGAATATGGCAATTTCAAAATCAACTTGTTAGCAACGAGTTAAAAGTAGCGTTGTTACAGTAATGGGAAAGCATTCCGATGAAAAAAATTAAGGCACTGATCAACTTAATGTACAAGCGAATTAGTGCTGTAACAGCCGCGCAAGGTGGGCTTATCGGCTATTGAAAAGTACATGTAGTGTCATTTTAATTTTCAAAACGGGGTAGCTCACATCGATATGAAAAAACTTTTATGCACCAGAAAACACTACCCAGTGTTTCCTCTTTTTCTTCAGTGCATATATATATATATATATATATATATATATATATATTTCTGATTTAGGCATTACGTGGACCATACTTTATTTTTGGCATTATGTGGACATTTTGTATATTGTTTGTTTTTGACCTTCTTATATAACTAATATATTTTTTGATAAGTATTAACACTTACCATTACTATATTTTGTGGTTTTTTTTTAATAAAATGTTTATTTAAAAATATACAAAAAAATGGTCCACTTAATATTTGTTAACTCTATTGCATACTTTAAGTAGACCAGTATATATTTATGTGTATAGATACAGCATTAAGATGACCAGCAATAACCTCCCCCCACCCCCCCCCCCCCCCCCCCCCCCCCCCCTAAAAAAAAATAATAATAATATTGAATTTTGATTTTGAATTTCTTGATGACCTTCTTACATAGGGACATTCCTCTCTAGGATGTGTGCTCGGGACAATTACTCAATGGAGATAGATACCAAAGTTATTACCATGATGTTACTATTAATAAGCATCATGATATGTAATGATGCTGGCGGCAATCTTGGACGCCATCTTGAAAAAAAGCACTTTCCGGAAGTTGGATTTTTAAAGATTTTTTTTTGCATTTCATACATTCCCTGATTACTCATTGATAGTTTAACATACTTAACTTGCTCCCTTGATCCAAAACACCTATAGTTTGACACCAAAATTACTAGTCTACGGTATGTAGTAAATGATTTATAGTCTTTTTAGGGAATTGGTGGCCATCTTGGATGCCATTTTGTCGGCCATTTTGAATTTCTTGATGACCTTCTTACATAGGGACATTCCTCTCTAGGACTCGTGTGTGCTCGGGACAATTACTCAATGGAGATAGATACCAAATTTATTACCATGGTGTTACTATTAATAAGCATCATGATATGTAATGAGGCTGGCGGCCATCTTGGACGCCATCTTGAAAAAAAGCACTTTCCGGAAATCGGATTTTGAAAGAATTTTTTTTTGTCAATAACTATACCGAATAGTAGTCAAAACCCTTTGAAAAAAATTTTTTTTTTTTTTTTTGAGGGGGTGGGGGGGTTATTGCTGGTCATTTTAATGCTGTATCTATACACATAAATATATACTGGTCTACTTAAAGTATGCAATAGAGTTAACAAATATTAAGTGGACCATGTTATGTGTATATTTTTAAATAAACATATAAAAAATATATTAGTTATATAAGAAGGTCAAAAACAAACAATATACAAAATGTCCACATAATGCCAAATATAAAGTATGGTCCACGTAATGCCTAAATCAGTAATATATATATATATATATAGGACGATGGACTGTTATGTGGGAAGATGTTTTGAGGAGTACTTGTGCGCGAATTTCCCATTGATAGGTGAAGTGGTGGTCATGGGATAACTAAAATACTATTGAAAACGACGGAAAATTACCACTAATTAGACCCGTTATGTGGTAAGAATGCAGGTGAAGTGGTTGCCTTAGTGTAACTGAAATACTATTGCTATTTGAAACCACTAATAACAACTTGATCTGTGTCTAATTACCCAACATTTTGTTGTACATGTATCCCCTCGGTGGTGTAGTGGAACAGTGAAAATCTCGGGCTCGGGAGATCGCAGCTTCGGCTTGTACTTTGAGGTAAGGGTTTTATAAACGACATCACCTTTGTCGAAATCAGTAGTATATTCCTGACCAGTATGTAGTATTACTAATGAATTCAAATGATGTATCTGTTAAAAAAGACCTATGCAAATATATTGATGAGTCGTTTAATCTTCGCATATCACTGCCATGTATTATAGCTACTATATGTATATATGTATATGCTCTTCCTGCTGCAGTCAGTAATCGTATTATTTGATGAGATGATACACTTAATATGACGGATGTGTGCGATTTTAAAAGTCTTCAGCTGCATAGGGTGTCTTCATCATGGAAAATGTTTGAGGGAAAGCTTTTCAGTACGTACCTATTTACCTAAAAACAAATGAATACGTATAACAAGAACGACTTGCTTCTAAGAAAAAAGAATATCTGTTTGTGTCATTTCTCATGTTTCGGACACGACTATATTTCGTTTCAATGAACCTACCTTAAATAAACGGTTTCTACGAAAAGAACTGCAGCTAATAAGAATAATGATAGACGTTTGATACACCCAAAAGCCAACCCAGCGAAAACAAGTTGTTGCTAAACAAAGGGGCTCTGTATGATCAAACAGTTCATATTTCAGTGTCATTCTCATGTTTCGGATACGACTTTTTTTAAATTTAGATAAATGATAAAGATTTAATACACAACAATGTTTAGTTGCATAGCGCACCAACGTAACAATACTCCGACGGGCTCTCCTGACGAAACCACATCAATCCTCAACAAAGATTCATATCAGCCTGTGTAGACGCACAGTTTGATCAGACAGTTTACGTTCGAAACAGTTAATCGACGGACTTTAAGCTTACTTTATAAGACGTCCGGATTACTGAACTAACCGAAAGTTACAGTTATGATTATAATTTATAACAGATTTTCTCGTGCTTAGGCACACGCAGTCTATTTTTACTTTAGTATGAACCGCGTCAGGCAACTTGGGGCCTTATTGACATTCCGACGTGAAATGATTTTAGATCACATTTACGTACAGCTAGTTGGTCAAGGCTTCTATATCTTTTTTATCAAAAGTTACATTAATAAAATCATTGCCTCTGCAGCAAACGACTCTGAAAACTTTTTGACAAAAGGAGAAATAACTTTTTGCCACAATGATTTCACTATTCTAAAACTAAACGTTTATAGAAAGAGACTTTCCAATTTGACCACCACAAGTTTTCAAAGTATTCAGCGACAGATTTGTTGTATGTTGGAAAGTTCGTATGTCTATACAACATTTTGGCCAAAAGTGAAGTCACTGGTGAGACGGTGCACTAAGAGCCAAAATCGATAGACACGGCTCATGAGTTTTAACTCCGTGAAAAGTGGGCCGTATCAAATAGATAAAATTACATATAGATTGGGTTACAGGATTGTGTTTTTGTTATTGGCAGGCAGGTGCTGTTTGTCCCTTTCCTTTATACTGTCCACAACTGACTTGTCTACATCAGACGGTGTGGAAAATGTCTATAATTGAAACATTGTTACCTAATCAAGTTGAAGTATTGTGGGAAAACTTGTTCGTTTTGATCAAAATCATCTTTTGTCACATTGTTTTCAATTGTCGTCTGTTGCAAAGGTGTCAGAAAGCCTTTGTTTGTTTGTTGAAGAGGGTTAAAACCGTGATGATGTATTAGTTATTGTCATTTTCTTGGAATGTTATATTATGTATCCTTGACAGACTGATGTTATTTAAGCCTTTGCAACACATCTGCAACAGACGACAATGCAAACATTTAGACACAAATATTGACACTCTGTACCTATAAAAGTATAATTGTTGAATAGAGTTTAAAAAAATGTGGCAATGGGAGATATTGCTAATCTCGAGCACTTTCTCCTATTGCCACAATAAGTTCAAAAATCCTTTGCTGCAGAGGCGTCAGTGAGCGTCTGTTTGTGCGAAAGGTATTAACCCTTACCTTTATATAGTCGACAATTGACGTGTCTAAAGCAGGCGGTATGATATATACAATATATCCTATGGCTAGTTCTCGTTAAGCAGCCAATACGTACAGGGTTTAGGCTAAGGTGTATTTACGAATGATATGAAAGCTGCTAAACAAAAATACATTGTTTTATAATATGTGTGTAAAATCGTATCACAAACCACTGGTCAATGGGACGCCTTTCCACATTTAATTTACCGTTTCACACATACATACGCTTTATGGTGCCTCTGCAGCAGACGATTTATTTCAAAGTTTTGAGGCAAATGGAAAAACTGTTTAAACTTAGCATTTATTGTCGCAATGTTTTAAACTTTATTCAATAATCAAACGATCTTTGCTGGAGGTTTATCATATTGTAAACCAGATTTCATTTGTTGTAGATTTCGTGTATGTTGCAATAGGTTGAATATTTAAAGGCTGCTGTCTGTCAGAGTGGCAGCGGTCCAGATCCGAGGGATGTACGTATATTCAAATCAAGAGGTTTTAAGTTAGAATCGAAGATCTACTTGATCTAACTCCATTCTATGTAGCGACTGGAAAACCATTTGCTAATCGGTATCAAGGTTTTTGCCCATTTATCTGCAATGGTGACCCAGATGTTACACACTTGCAGCAGACGACTTTGAATCCAATTTGATACAACATGGGAACCCTATGTAAATAAAAATATATTTACTACATAGAGTTGAAAACAAATGCGCCACAATGCTTCCAAAAGTCGTTATGGAACGCCTTTACTGCCTTAGTATGTTGTATTGTATTATACGCAGTACACTTTCATGTATACGAGGTACATATTTCAGTTGACATGGTACTTGTTCATGATATGCAGTGAATTTTCTAAAATTGTGTTAGTGCAGTAGAATAACCAGTATATGTTGTGCAAACAACGTCATATGCTATACAAACCACATATGCAGTCGATACGTGTGGAGCTATTTTGATTGTATACAGTAGTTGTACCTTTATATGCTGTGTATTTCGATTGTGGTTGATCATACTTTTCGGCATCCTCCGGTAATTTACGGAAAATACAGCGTATGATATATAGAGATTAACATTAATACCGTCGAGTCCACTTTAAAAAACAATCTATAGTCGAAGTGTACACATTTTCAGAATATACGAGGTGTAGAATGCCGTCAATGAAGACGCACTTTGAGGCCTGAAGAAGACAATTCCTGAAATCATTTCGGCAAAAGGATAAGTTGCTCATCTTGAGAAATTTTTCAATTTGCCACAATGAGTTCAACGGAATTATTTTTCGGAAAATTACGAGTATGACAGATAGATCGCTGAACAAATCAAGAAATAGAAGTGTACACGAGGAGCAGATTGACTGAAATGCTGAAAATAAAATGTTTTCAAATCAGATCTCGAAATATCTTCTGCTGTAATTATGTAACCCTTCCCCACATAAAACAAATCTTCAGCGAACGAGTTTGACAACATTAAAGCAAAATTATGAAAATCTGGGTAAATGAAAGTACAATTTTAGAACAGATTATAAAACAATTATGACATAAGCAGAATTGCTAATTAAAACCACTATTTCCATTTACCACACTGTTTTCATATTCAATTCCACATCTGCATACACGCGAGAAAGCATCTGATAATGGTATTTTTTTTTAATTCCTCTTAGGAATTGATTGATTAATTGGGATTTTACTCCGTTCATTTATATTACGGGGGCCGGTTCACCTACTCATGTGTTTCCTTTCTCACACTAGTACTCCGCACAACATTCTCTCTATGCAACCGGCTGCCTTTCCTCCTATACTGTTAGACAATGGGTGGAAGACGAATGACGCTTGTTGGAATGACTGTTGTCAAACCTCGGAATGAATGTTTGCCGAGCTGGGGTTCGAACTCACAACCCCTGCTGTATATTTGTTGTATACCGGATTGGGTTAAGGACAATCCGATCATCTTGACGTTAACATAATATCATATATTTGTGTTGAGTCGTCTCTTTTAAAACATCTGAGGACAACTGTTATAAGGTCTATACATTTTAAATTTCAATTACATTGTTTGGGGTTTAACGCCATTTTCAACAATATTTCAGTTATATCACGTCGGCCAGTTCACCTACTCGAGTGTTTCCTAGCGTTCTCTCACACGTACTCCACGCAGCAAACTGTTCAAGCAACTTGCTGCTTTTCCACATAGACTGTTAGCTCATAGTTCAATCACAATGCAGATTTGAAAACATGTTTGGAACAATAAGTTTTGGTAAAAAATAGTTATTTTACAGTGATTGCAAAACAAGCTTCCATCTTACATTGATCAAGCTCGATATGTGCATGTTGGAATGTTTTGTTAATGTAGATATTATCGAAATATTCAAATGGTTTTGATTGATATTGAAAAAAAGTATCCTATACAATCCAAACTAT
This sequence comes from Serripes groenlandicus, assembly GCA_031761405.1. Taxonomy (NCBI): domain Eukaryota; kingdom Metazoa; phylum Mollusca; class Bivalvia; order Cardiida; family Cardiidae; genus Serripes; species Serripes groenlandicus. The sequence goes on from JASEVX010000001.1 coordinate 86,154,089, forward strand.
AAGTAAAATAATGCGATATATGAAAGAGATCCTTAGCTAGAATCAAGGTTTATCTAATTGAATACACTCAATACGTTCAATATACTCACCCTGCTAGAATAAACTGGTAAAGAGTATATACAAATAGATCAATATAAAATACGCTTTATCATCACAACATAAATAGGTCATACAATATGGAGCAATGCTTAACCTGGGTGCTTTCTGGGACATTTCCCAATATTGTATGATGCATTAAATCGATTGAAAGTTATTGAATGACTCAAAAACAGCTTCGTGTGTGAATCTCCCAAAATCATCGAATTTTAATTTTGATGGCGCAATAATGGTAGGTCGTTCATGTACAAATACTTAAAATGAATAGGGTAGAAAACGTATTATCTGCAATAATCATTTGACAGTGAAAAACATTAAAATATATTGCCTTGGTCTTTAACTACTTAATTGGAATCACATAAGTTGTATAAACATGCGCATAGTTTTCTAATATATGGCAACTGGAAATGAATACGTTCATCTGGAATTCGTCAAAACACTTATGTATGAGGGAAATATATACTGATTCACTAAGTTTATGACTAAATACATTTAAGATTCGACATTCGTATTTAACCTTACGAATATTTTGGACAGTAATACGTCTTTTATCAAACCCACATCGGTTTCAGGATGATCTGATATTCACACTGTTTGACACCCAGATCGATTCTTTCTCAGTTTCTATATACGGAATATTACGTTGCGGGAGCGATAAAAGGGTTTGTATTGCACTACAAGTAGCGTGGAAAAATCGATATCTTACGAGACCGAAGGTCGAGTAAGATATGGATTTTCCCACGCTACGAGTCGTGTGCAATACGAACACATTTATCGCTCCCGCAACGTAATATTCCTTTTATTATATACCTACAATCTATGAGCAGCGAAAATTTATTGAGTTTACATTTTATTAACCGTAAAATTAAGATTATGAAGGGCGGATAAATATCGCTTCAATGATTACGCCACGCCCCATAATGCATTCCAATACGTATGCTCCGCCCAATATCATCATCAAACCGGTCACGTCACTGTATGACGTCACAATCTTGTATTTACACCGCATATAGATACGGAATTTTAATCTGTCGTGGTGTATTTGCGCATGTCAATCTGTGTGTATTTCCACCGGAAAATAAACAGGCATATAATAAAAATAGTTATCAAGAGCATTGTAGGCAATACTAAAAGCAGACGAAAAATATCAAGTTTTGACATTCGATATCATGTGAAGGGTGTATAAAAATAAATTTTTCTCACATACAGTCAATCTTCAGGAGACGACTATGTAATCATATAAGCAAAGCTTCATAAACTATCTATGAATTAAAGTAATATTACTGACATCTGTTGGAAACACAGTTTTCTTATTTACTTTCGTGTTTAGAAAGCAACCAGTGTAAACACAATATTTAATATCATAAAGATATCTTACTGAATTAAAGACATTTTTCAGTAATAGTGTTGATTGGGGGTCTTGCGCCGTTTACAACAATTGTTCAGTTATATGACGGAGATCAGTTCCCCATCCCATAGGTTTTCATGGCTTTCGCACACCAGCATTCCATACAACATTATGTATAAGCAACTGGCTTTCTGCGCGACCTTATCTCACTATGGACAGTTCGTCAATAAGACGTAGAAGAAACTTTTAGCTGTATCCATTTGGATACTTATCATACAAGCGTTGTACCACATGTATAATCATTACGTTAACGTTTGTTTTCCTGGAGCTCCTGAAAAACGTTCATTATCTTGAACGAGTCATTGCTTTTCATGATGAATTATTGCACACTATTGACTGATGGCTTACCGAACACTACATTTATTTTTTGCTGTCTAATTTTCTTTCGATATTTAAAAACTGTTTGGTTTGCCTGAGAATATAACATTAATATCACAATAAGTATCCGAGTAAACCGTAACGGGTTTATATATTTATTTATATGAAGGTCATAGTTTTTCAAACACCCCTTGTACATCAAACTTATCCTTTCCAACGTGCATATGTATTTGCAATAACCAGAGAAGAATACTCCAGAAGACACAAGGGGGAATTGATAATGCCGAAACGTTTTTAATAACTTTATTCCATAAGTAAACGTTATTTATAGATATTGTCCATAGCATTGTCACTATGTTCCCAGTGTCGCCTACTGTAGATTGATTGTATAAGGGATTGGATGAAGTACAATCCAATTACCTTCATATATTTGTGCTAATTCGTCTCTTTTAAAAACATCTGAGAACAACAGTTATAAGGTCTATATTTTGGGAAACAGGGAGAACATTTTTTTTAGTTATTTTTGAATTTAAGTATTATTATTGGCATCAGTTAAAAACACAGAACATGTATACGCAATTTCTTCTTTTGACACAATGTTTTCAAAAATTGTCTACGTGTGTGAAAGGTTTAACGTATGACTTGTTTATCATTCTTTACTCTATTTTTTTTTTCAACTCTATTAACTGTTAGTTGTTGTACACTTACACTGTACATTGATATTTCTACAAGGATTCTACAGTGATATAATCTCAGACCCTATACTAATTGAGAACAACTTTATGGAGGGAAGGATGTCTTTAAGATAATACCAATGAGAAAGGCAAACTACGTTTATTGAGCTGACCACTGCGGTGAAGGGTTTTACAATCCATACCATGAAGCTATTTAACGGCACGTATAGCCCTTTCCATGAGCAGCACTCGACTTTTGTGAAAAGTCGGCCGTATTATACAGATGAAATTACAAGGAGATTGGGTTACAGGATGTGTTTATGTCCTAGACAGGCAGGTGCTGTTTGTCCCTTTCCATTATACTGTCCACAACTGACGTGTCTATAGCAGACGGTGTGAAAAATGACTGTAACTGAAATATTGTTACCTAATCAAGTTGAAATAGTATGGGAAAAGGAGAACTTGCTCGTTTTCAGCAATTCCATCTTTTGACACAATGCTTTCAATTGTCGTCTGCTGCAAATGCGTCAGATAGCGTTTGTATGTGACAAAGGGTTCAAGCCGTGATACTGTTCTAGTAATGGTCATTTTCTTAGAATGCTGATATGTGTCACTCTCGGACCTGGACATGACTATGTTTAATTTCTTTTTGTTCAAACATATTTCAAAAGTCGTCTGCTGCAAATACCTGAACAACGTCTGCATTTAAGAAAGCCAGAGCCATATAAGATAGAAGAAATTACAAAGAGACTGTGTTTTATGATGTATCCTTGATAAACTGATGTTATTTGACCCTTTCCCACACGAAGCACATCTGCAGTAGATGACTAGGCAGACATCTAGGCAAAAATATTGACAATCTGTATTATAGTATAATTGTTTAATAGAGTTTAAACAATGTGGCAATGGGAGATATTGCTCATAGCGAGCAATTTCTCCCTTTGCCACAATGTTTTCAAAAAAGCATCTGCTGCAGTGGGAAAGTGTTAACCCTTGCTTTTAAAAGTCGACATTTGACGTGTTTACAGTAGGCGGTATTATAAACCCTGTATAGGGACAAACACGAGATATTGCTTTAGATGAACAAGTTCTCCCTAATCCACGATGGTTTGACGTATGTATAAAAACACGTCTTCAAAGCTTCCAAATAATAACATTCAGTATTGCCTGATGTATTTATAAGGAATTCAACGTGTTCGACTTGTTAAGCGTCGGGGAGCGTTTGAGCGCCTTTGGACAAGACACAATGTTTAGCCTAGAACGTGTTTGTTTGCCCAGAGATCATGAATATGTGAACTGTCGACGCGATATAAATGGAATAATGTTGAAAACGTCATATAAACCCAATAAAACGACGGTTTCACATCTGTATAAAAACACCTCTTCAACTCATCCAGATAATTACATTCAGTTTCGTCTAAGGTATGTATTAAGTTACTAAACATAACATTTTTTTGTCATACTGAATGAAATCCGTGAAATAATATATGGAGAACATAATTAACTCAACATTTCGTTTTCTTAAATTATAGTTATGAAAATAATAAAACTTTTGAAAGATGACAAATGCTATTGTTGATATTGAACGTCTTCCTATGAAATTATGTGCTGACAGAGTGATGAACATTATTACGCTGATTTGCATCACTATCGGGTCATTTCCCTATTCTAGATTATGTAAAATATTTCTCTTTTGTCTATCTGTTTCAAATTTCATCTGCTGCAGGTGCCTAAAATATATCCTAGGGCTGTTTTCTCGTTAAACAGCTAATATGTACAGGTTTAAGGCTAAGGTGTATTTACAAATGATATGAAAGCTGCTAAACGAAAAAACATTGTTTTATAATATTTATGTAAAATCGTATCACCAACCACTTGTCAATCGGACGCCTTTCTGCATTTAATTTACGCTTTCCCACACACAGACGCATTATGGTGCCTCTACATAAGTTTTGTGGCAAATGGAGAAACTGCTGAAACTTGGCATTTTTTGTCAGAATGTTTTAAACTCTATTCATAATCAAAATATCTTTGCTAGAGGTTTGCCATATTGTAAGCCAGATGTTTGTATATTGGAATAAAGTGAATATTTGAAGGCTGCTGTCTGTCACAGCGGCATCACTCCAGATCCGAGGGATGTTCTTATCCTCCAATTAAGAGGTTTTAAGTTTAAATCCAGGATCTACTTGAGCTAACTCTATTCCATATGGCGATTGGAAATCCATTTGCTGATCAGTATTAAGGTTTTTCCCCATTTACCTGCAATGGTGACTCCCTTCCCAGATGTAACAAAATTACGGCATATGATTTTGAATCCAATATGGCACTAAAGTAGGAAACCTATGTAAATAAAAACATATTTACTACATAGGGTTGGAAACAGTGTGGCAAATGCGCCACAATGCTTCCAAAAGTCGTTTGCTTCATATGCGTCAGAAAGCATCTGCAGGTGGCAAAGGGTTAAGGCAAAACACATGACATTGCGATCCACCATCTGATCAAAGCCTATATAAGCTTAATGAGTTCTGAACCATCCTTTTTAAAGTCAATATGATATGATTGATATGTAAATACTACTGAATACAATATTGTTTAAACCAAGGTTAGATACATATACTTATTTGTCCTCCAGTAAAGATGTTAAGCTTACAACTTTCAAAGACATTTATCGTATTAAGCAGTTGTCCTTACTTAGATGGAAAACGTTTGAGTGTGAGTTATACGTCTTTCCAAAGATGCCATACGTACCCAAAATATACACTATCCTCGCTCAGATGGAAAACTATGACTGTGTGTTTTATTTGTCTTCCTAAAGATGCTAGACAAGTACGTCTTTACCTACTATGTAAATTATTATCGTAAGGTTCGCCAGTGTATTTGATTGTTGAACCTTACTTGTATTAACACTAAACAGAACCAAACCTACAAAATGTTGCAACTGATCCGACATCTAAACTGTTTAACATTTAGATTGGTTTTATTTAGTAAGTATTTTTATGGAAAATCATATGATGCTACGTGGTTGCAGACGACCATTGAGCAGATAACATTAATGTAGCGTGCAAAGCAGACAAAGATTTGCCAGTGGATATGATTATTAAACCTTACTAATAGAACCATTTTAAATTAAAACGTCTCTAAACAAACTCATAACTTCTCTTATGCTCGCTAACGCTAGATGTCGCCAACCATTGATAACCAATGTCCAGTTTGCATCCAGATCGGACCATATAACAAGTTTTGGCTGATATGTGATCCACACTGTTTGACACCCGGATTAAGTCTATTTCAGCATTTTAAACGAGTTTTTAGGGAGTGAAGTAAACCACAATAAAGCAGACGAAAAATAACACGTGTTGACATTCGATATTATTAGAATAATGCATAATATGAATCCTTCCCACATACAGTCAATCTTTAGCAGACGACTATGAAATCATATAAGCAAAGTATGTTGACTTTGTTTGAATGAAAATTTACTTATGCACATAAGTTGACAAATTGTGGTACAGGGAAAAGATACTCATTATGAGCGGTTACTTCTTTTGATACATTGTATGACCTAATGATTAAAGACAATTTTTTGCCATATTTGCCTAGTTGTTTTCATAGTCATCTGCTGCATATTTAGGATATATGGGAAAAGGTTAACAGAACATTGCACATGCGCATCACGAGGGTACTCTCGACCATTGCCATTTTGAATAGTCGTTTACAAACAAGATTGAAAGACTTTGATACGTAGTGGAACAGTAGCTACAACACTGAAGATTCATATACCGAAAACAACGAAGTAAGAATTTATTATTATCATATTCTATAGTGTTAATACATGTACGAGGTGTGTTCAAAAGGTACGTGGACTTTTTCAATAATTGAAAACTTTCGGCGTCATTTCAATTAAATTTTACCTCCATTTATCAAAATATGTGCCGCATTGATCTATGTAGGAATTCCATATTTTGTATAAAAAACGATCACTATGGAAACATTCGCAGTTGCCAGGTAACACGCACCCGGAGCACGCCAAATCATAATGCTCAGTTCATTTAATACATTTTAAAAGATAAAATTATCCTACTTTCGCGAAATTTCACCTGCTGATTACGTGACGTTATGGACAACGGTTTATACCGTTAAATGACGTCATTTCCATTTTTCTTTGAAACAATAACAACTTTAATAACAAGCGTCGGCTGGGAACGCACGTAAAATGTCGTTATCCGAAAACACGGAAATCCGCGTAGTCATTAAATTTTGCGCGAATTTGAGCAAAACACCAACGGAAACCATGAAAATGTTAGAAGAATCCAAACATAAACCACGGGTCTGTAGATCTTTAGTTTTTAAATGGCATAACTTGTTTCGTGAAGGAAGAGAATCAGTAGAAGATGACCCTAGAATAGGACGAAAACCAAAAATTAATGCAGCGTTAACGTCATCCGTTAAAGAAATTATTGATGGAGATCGGCGCCTTACTGTCCGAGATATATCACAGAAGATCGGTATAAGTGTCGGGACGGTTCACACCATTTTATCAGACAAATTTGGAATGAATAAAGTCTCTGCTAGATGGATCCCGCGAATATTATCAGCAGATCAGATTAGTCACTGAAACGTTATCCAAAAACGTAACGTCGTTGACGTTATCGGACTGCTCCGGGTAAGCATCACCTGTATATTTGTTAGCGCTGTTGCTACTAAACAGAATATGATAACACCACGAAATTTGAAAATCATATAGCGGAAAAGTTACTTGTCATAGCAATATACGTTTTATTCTTGTGCACTATTTAATAATTGAAATATTACAAAAGTCCACGTACTTTTTGAACACACCTCGTATGCCTGCATTGTTAAATAATAAATACGTAGAGTTATTTCAAATGCATTAGACTTCAATATGTTAACTTTTCATTTTTCCTTATTTACTTCCGTGTTTAGAAATTACGGGGGCCAGTTGACCAACCCATGTCTTTCCTGGCTTTCTCATACCATCACTCAACACAACATTATTTCCAAGCAGCTGCTATTCTATGTTGTGGAAGCACATTTGCAAAATGTGTAGATACAGGTCATCCCGCGTATCTGCGCAACCTGATCTGGCTATGCACTGTTCGTCAATAAGTCGTAGATGAATTTTTTAATACATTATCCATTTGGATTCTTAGCAGACAGGCGTTGCTCCACATGAACAATCATTTTTTTCCTGGAGTACCTGATAAAAAAGTCATTGCCTTAAACGAGTCATTGCTTCTTTAATGATAAATGATTACAACCTATCGAATAATGGCTTACCGAACACTACATCCCTTTTTGCAATCGATTTCGATAAAAACGTTTTGGTTTGCCTGAGAATATAACAGTAATGACAAAAAAAAAAGGATCCGAAAAAACCGTTAAGGGTTTATATATTTATAAATATTAAGTTCATAATTTTAAAACAAGAGGGCCAAGATGGCCCTAAATCGATCACCTAATTGATAGTAAATTAGTAGCAAATATTTAACTGCAAATATGTGGGAAAATGTTATCAGGGAGTGTAAATGAAACTGCAAAGGAGTGGACACTTCTCAAGAAACAGCTTATCAGTAAAGGCCATTTATATCTTGAAATCTAACAAGAACTTTAATAAGAATGGAATTATAAAGTTTTTGTCATTTGCCACCTTTCCTGATGCCGCCTTACTGCCCTGTTTTTCAACGAAATCAATATGGCTTCAACAGTTTATTTAGAGGGTCACTTAAGGAACATTTCTACCAAATTATCTTGCAATCGCACAAGTAGATTATGGAGGAAAAGGATTTTAAAATTTGGGTATTTTTCTCACTTTCTGATGCTGCAGCAACCAAAGTTATCAATGGAATTTAAATCTTTGAACAATTTTGAAAGAGGACCACCAAAGGAACATTCTTGATTCGTATTATATTTTCTTAAAATCAGACAAACACTTTCATAAAAATGGAATTTTCAAATTTTGTCATTTTGCCCCTTTTCTGATGCCGCCTGACTTTCATGTTTTTCGACCAATCAGGCTTGAACAATTTTTATAGAGGGTCACCCAAGGAACATTTCTACCAAATTATATTTGAATCTGACAGGCAGATTCGGAGCAGAAGATTTTTAAAGTTTGGACATTTTGTCCCCTTTCTGATGCCGCAGCAACCAAAGTTCTCATTGGAATTTTAATCTTTGAACAATTTTGAAAGGGGACCACCAAAGGAACATTCCTGTGATGTTTTGTGGAAATTGGTCTGTTGGAATGGTAGGAGTTGGTTGTCATTTGTAGCTAAAAGTTCAATTTACCCCTTTTGAGATGACGCCTGGTTGCTATGATTGTGTAACCAATCAAAACGCCTTAATCAAATTAAATAGAGGATCATTACAGTAAGATTCATATTATATTTTCTTAAAATCAGACAAGCACTTTCATAAAAATGGAATTTTCAAATTCTGTCATTTTGCCCCTTTTTTGATGCCGCCTGACTGCCATGTTTTTCGCCCAATCAGTATGGCTTGAACAATTTTTATAGAGGGTCACCCAAGGAACATTTCTACCAAATTATATTTGAATCTGACAGGCAGATTCGGAGGAGAAGATTTTTAAAGTTTGGACATTTTGTCCCCTTTTCTGATGCCGCAGCAACCAAAGTTCTCATTGGAATTTTAATCTTTGAACAATTTTGAAAGAGGACCACCAAAGGAACATTCCTGTGATGTTTTGTGGAAATTGTTCTACTATTGAAATGGTAGGAGATGGTTGTCATTTGTAGCTAAAAGTTCAATTTACCCCTTTTGAGATGACGCCTGGTTGCTATGATTGTGTAACCAATCAAAACGCCTTAATCAAATTAAATAGAGGATCATTACAGTAAGATTCATATTATATTTTCTTAAAATCAGACAAGCACTTTCATAAAAATGGAATTTTCAAATTCTGTCATTTTGCCCCTTTTTTGATGCCGCCTGACTGCCATGTTTTTCGCCCAATCAGTATGGCTTGAACAATTTTTATAGAGGGTCACCCAAGGAACATTTCTACCAAATTATATTTGAATCTGACAGGCAGATTCGGAGGAGAAGATTTTTAAAGTTTGGACATTTTGTCCCCTTTTCTGATGCCGCAGCAACCAAAGTTCTCATTGGAATTTTAATCTTTGAACAATTTTGAAAGAGGACCACCAAAGGAACATTCCTGTGATGTTTTGTGGAAATTGTTCTACTATTGAAATGGTAGGAGATGGTTGTCATTTGTAGCTAAAAGTTCAATTTACCCCTTTTGAGATGACGCCTGGTTGCTATGATTGTGTAACCAATCAAAACGCCTTAATCAAATTAAATAGAGGATCATTACAGTAAGATTCATATTATATTTTCTTAAAATCAGACAAGCACTTTCATAAAAATGGAATTTTCAAATTCTGTCATTTTGCCCCTTTTTTGATGCCGCCTGACTGCCATGTTTTTCGCCCAATCAGTATGGCTTGAACAATTTTTATAGAGGGTCACCCAAGGAACATTTCTACCAAATTATATTTGAATCTGACAGGCAGATTCGGAGGAGAAGATTTTTAAAGTTTGGACATTTTGTCCCCTTTTCTGATGCCGCAGCAACCAAAGTTCTCATTGGAATTTTAATCTTTGAACAATTTTGAAAGAGGACCACCAAAGGAACATTCCTGTGATGTTTTGTGGAAATTGTTCTACTATTGAAATGGTAGGAGATGGTTGTCATTTGTAGCTAAAAGTTCAATTTACCCCTTTTGAGATGACGCCTGGTTGCTATGATTGTGTAACCAATCAAAACGCCTTAATCAAATTAAATAGAGGATCATTACAGTAAGATTCATATTATATTTTCTTAAAATCAGACAAGCACTTTCATAAAAATGGAATTTTCAAATTCTGTCATTTTGCCCCTTTTTTGATGCCGCCTGACTGCCATGTTTTTCGCCCAATCAGTATGGCTTGAACAATTTTTATAGAGGGTCACCCAAGGAACATTTCTACCAAATTATATTTGAATCTGACAGGCAGATTCGGAGGAGAAGATTTTTAAAGTTTGGACATTTTGTCCCCTTTTCTGATGCCGCAGCAACCAAAGTTCTCATTGGAATTTTAATCTTTGAACAATTTTGAAAGAGGACCACCAAAGGAACATTCCTGTGATGTTTTGTGGAAATTGTTCTACTATTGGAATGGTAGGAGATGGTTGTCATTTGTAGCTAAAAGTTCAATTTACCCCTTTTGTGATGACGCCTGGTTGCTATGATTGTGTAAACAATCAAAACGGCTTAAACAAATTAAATAGAGGATCATTACAGTAAGATTCGTATTATATTTTCTTAAAATCAGACAAGCACTTTCATAAAAATGGAATTTTCAAATTTTGTCATTTTGCCCCTTTTTTGATACCGCCTGACTGCCATGTTTTTCGCCCAATCAGTATGGCTTGAACAATTTTTATAGAGGGTCACCCAAGGAACATTTCTACCAAATTATATTTGAATCTGACAGGCAGATTCGGAGGAGAAGATTTTTAAAGTTTGGACATTTTGTCCCCTTTCTGATGCCGCAGCAACCAAAGTTCTCAATGGAATTTAAATCTTTGAACAACTTTGAAAGAGGCCAACCAGAGGAACAGTCCTGTGATGTTTCACGGAAATTGTCCTTGGAGTTTGGGAGGAGATGATGTTTAAAGCTAAAAGTTAACGCCGGACGGACGGACGACGGACGACGGACAAAAAGTGATCAGAATAGCTCACCTTGAGCCTTCGGCTCAGGTGATCTAAAAAGCATTGAACAATATATTTACCCTTTCCCACTTGCATATCTTTTTGAAACACCCACAGAATAATTCTTTTGAAAACAAAAGTGACTATAGAAGGAATTGATGAACTATTTCTCAATAAGCCGCAACGTTTTCAACTCTATTTATTAACTAAAAGTTCATGTATAGCGAGTGTCCCTATTATTGACATTTGTTCTCAAAGCTGTCTGCTGTAAATGTGTTGTATACTGGATTGGATTAAGGGCAATCCGATCACCTTTAAAATTAACATAATCTCATATATTCGCGTTAAGTCGTTTCTTTTAAAACATCTGATGACAACAATTACAAGGTCTATACTTTTGTAAATCTTCAATTACAATGCAGAGTTGAAAACATTTTGGGTAACTGGAAACGGGGAGAAATTGATATTGATATTGTTGAACAATTGTTTAAGATAACACATGTTTATTTTACAGTGATTGCAAAACAAGCATTCAGCCTCCATTGGTCAAGCTCGATGTATACATGCTAGAATGGTTTATAAATATAGGTGTTATCAAATAATTCAAATGGTTTTGATTGATATGGAAAAAAAGTATCCTATACAATTCAAACTATAAGTTAAAGGATGCGATATTTGAAAAAGTTCCTGAGCTAGAATCAAGGTTTATCTAACTGAATACACTCAATACATTTAATATATCCACCTTGCTAAAATATACTGGTACAGATTATATAAAACTAGATCAATATAAAATACGCTTTACCATCACAAAATAAATAGGTCATACAATATGAATCAATGCTTAACCTGGAAGCTTTCTGGGCAATTTCCCAGTATTGTATGATGTATTAAACCGATTGAAAGATATTGAATGACTTAAAAACAGCTTCTGGTGTGAATCTCCCGAAATCAACGAATTTTGATGGCGCTATTATTGTAGGTCGTTACTGTTTATCTATTTTTTGGAGAAAATACGTACGTATTAACAAATACTTAAAATTAACAAGGTAAAAATGTATTATCTGCAATAATCAATTGACAGTGAAAATCATTAATATATGATGCCTTGGTCTTTAACTACACAATTTGAATCACATAAGTTGTATATACATGCGCATAGTTTTTTCTAAAAAGGAAACTGGAAATGAATACGTTCATCTGGAACTAACAATTCGTCAAAACACTTATGTATGAGGGAAATAGATACTGATTCACTAAGTTGATGACTAAATACATTTAAGATTCGTCATTCGTATTGAACCTTACGAATATTTTGGACAGTAATACGTCTTTAATCAAACCCACATCGTAATAAGATGATCTGATATTCATACTGTTTGACACTCAGATCGATTCTTTCTCAGCTTCTATAAATAGTTATCAAGAGCATTATAGGCAATACTAAAAGCAGACGAAAAATATCAAGTTTTGACATTCGATATCATGTGAAGGGAGTATAAAAATAAATATTTCTCCCGTACAGTCAATCTTCAGGAGACGACTATGTAATCATATAAGCAAAGCTTCATAAACTATCTATGAATTAAAGTAATATTATTGACATCTGTTGGAAACACAGTTTACGCTATAAATACACATATCCTGCAAACATTTAGTTAATATAAATAACTGCAATAGGTTTCAATATTTTTTTCTTTTCAATCTTTTCTTATTTACTTCACTTCCGTGTTTAGAAAGCAACCAGTGTAAACACAAACTTTAATATCATAAAGATATTTTACTGAATTAGAGTCATTTTTCAGTAATTGCGCCGTTTACAACAATTGTTCAGTTATATCACGGAGATCAGTTCCCCATACCATACGTTGTCATGGCTTTCGCACACCAGCATTTCATACAACATTATATATAAGCAACTGGCTGCTTTTCTACGTAGACTGTTATCCCATTTGTGGAAGACTCATTTGCGAAAAGTGTATATACAGATTTGTCCGCGTTTCTGCGCAACCTGATCTTACTATAGACAGTTCGTCAATACGACATAGAAGAAACTTTTATAAAGCTGTATCCATTTGGATACTTAGCAGACAGGCGTTGTTCCACATGTATATTCTACGTTATGGTTTGTTTTCCTGGAGCTCTTGCGTTTTCATGATGAATTATAACACACTCTTGACTGATGGCTTACCGAACACTACATTCATTTTTTGCTGTCGAATTTTCTTTCGATATTCTGGTTTGCCTGAGAATATAACATTAATATCACGAAAAGTATCCGAGTAAACCGTAACGGGTTTTTATATTTATTTATATGAAGGTCATAGTTTTTCAAAGACCCATTGAACAGCAAACTTATCCTTTCCAACGTGCATATTGATTTGAAATATCCAGAGAATAATACTTCAGAAGACACAAATGACTCAAGGGGGAATTGATAAACCACCTCTGATTTAGCCGACACGTTTTTAACTTTATTACATAAGTAAAAGCTCATTTATAGAGATTGTCCATAGCATTGTCAATATGTTCTCAGTGTCGCCTATTGTAGATTGATTGTATAGGGATTGGGTGAAGTACGATCCGATAACCTTCATATATTTGTGTTAATTAATCTCTTTTAAAACATCTGAGAACAGCAGTTATAAGGTCTATATTTTGGGTAACGGGGAGAAATTGATAGTTTTGAACATTTGTTTTAGTTATTTTTGAATTAAAGTATTATCATTGGCATCAGTTGAAAACACAGTATACGCAAGTTCTTCTGTTGACACAATGTTTTCAAAAATTGCAGAAGCAATCTACTTGTGTGAAAGGTTTCACGTATGACTTGTATATCATTCTTTACCCTCATTTATTTTCTTCAACACTATTACCTGTTAGTTGTTGTACAATGTACACTGATATTTCAATAAAGCATATTCGAGTCCAGTTTTAGAAGGATTATACAGTGATATAATCTGAGACCACTTTGCTAATTGAGAAACACTCTATGGAGGGAAGGATGTCCCTTAAGATAATACGAATGAAAACGGCAAACTACGTTCATTGTACTGACCACTGCGGTGAAGGCTTTTACAATCCATACCATGTAGCTATTTAATGGCACGATTTAGCCCTTTCCATCTGCAGCAGTCAACTTTTGTGAAAAGTCGGCCGTATTACATAGATGAAATTAAATAGAGATTGGGTAACAGGATGTGTTTATGTCCTAGGCAGGCATGTGCGGTTTGTCCGTTACCATTATACTGTTCACAACTGACGTGTCTACAGCAGACGGGTGTGAAAAATTACTATAAATGAAACATTGTTACATAATCAAGTTGAAATATTGTGGGAAAAGGAGAACTTGCTCGTTTAGGGAAATTTCATCTGTTGTCATATTGTTTTCAATTGTCGTCTGCTGCAAAGGCGCCATAAAGCGTTTGTATGTGGAAAAGGATTAAAGCCGTGATGATGTTCTAGAAATGGTCATTTTCTTAGAATGCTGATATGTGTCACTCTCGAATCTGTTTCCTGGACATGAGTATGTTTAATTTCTTTTTGTTCAAACATATTTCAAAAGTCTTCTACTGCAGATACCTGAACAACGTCTGCATTTAAGAAAGCCAGAGCCATATACGATAGAAGAAATTACAAAGAGACTGGGTTTTATGATGTATTCTTGATAAACTGATGTTATTTGACCCTTTCATACACACAACACATCTGCAGTAGATGACTGCAAATATCTAGGCAAAAATATTGACACTGTATAATTGTTTAATAGAGTTAAAACAATTTTGCAATGGGAGATATTGCTCATCTCGATTAATTTCTCCTTTTGCCACAATGTTTTCAAAACGCCTCTGCTGCAGAGGCGTCAGAGAGCGTCTGTGTGTGGGAAAGGGTAAACCCTTGCCTCTATATAGTCGACAATTGACGTGTCTACAGCAGGCGGTATTATGAAACATGTGTAGGGAAAAACACGAGAAATTGTTCTAGATGAACAAGTTCTCCTTAATCCACGTGTCCGACTGGTTAAGCGTCGGGGAGCGTTGGAATGCTTTTATGCAAGGCGCATTTCCTGGCCTAGAACTTGTTTGTTTGCCCAGGGAACATGAATATGCGAACTGTCGCCGCGATATAACTGGAATAATGTTGAAAACGGCATATAAACCCAACAAAACGACGGTTTCACATCTGTATAAAAATACGTCTTCAATGCATCCAGATAATTACATTCAGTTTACCTATGGTGTGTATCAAGTTACTTAACATTAACATACATTTTGTCATTCTGAATTAAATCCGTGAAATAATATATGGAGTACGTAATTAACTCAACATTCCGTTTTCTTAAATTATAGTTATGAAAATAGTGTAACTTTTGAAAGATGACAAATGCTATCGTCGATATTGGACATCGAATATTCTTCTTATGAAAGTCTGTGCTGACAGAGTGGTAAACATTAGTGCGCTAATTTTAATTACTATGGGGTCATTTCCCTATTCTAGATTATGTAAAATATTTCTCTTTTGTCTACCTGTTTAAAATTTCGTCTGCTGCAGATGCCTAAAATATATCCTAGGGCTGTTTTCTCGTTAAACAGCTACTATGTACAGGTTTTAGGCTAAGGCGTATTGCAAAAGGAACCGAGCTCTCATGGATATCTAACTACTGTATAAGTTTGATTGAGATACAATTAAAACTGAAGACTTTATCGCGTTCACAAGCTCTATTATAGCAATTCTGACAATTTCAAGGGCCATAATCCAGTCTTGCATGGCCGGATCTGGCTGGTTTGCAAAAGGAACCAAGCTCTCATGGATACCTAACTAATGTGTAGGTTTGGTGAAGATCAGATAGTAAATGGAGCCTCTATTGTATTCACAAGCTCTATTTTAGCAATTTTGACAATTCCGAAAGGAACCGAGCTCTCATGGATATCTAACTACTGTATAAGTTTGATTGAGATAAAATCAAAACTGCAGACTTTATCGCGTTCACAAGCAATTGTTTACGGACGGACGCACGGACGGACGAAGGACACCACACCACGGCATAAGCTCTTCTGGCCTTTGGCCAGTAGAGCTAAAAATCAGATTTCTTTTTCTTCAATAATTTATGACAAATTTAAAATATATATTATAATTAACCTTGTCCAATTTAAGTACAATATATCTGCAGCAGACTCGTCAACACCTCAAAGGCATCTAAGTTTATCCTTTCCCACAAACAGCAGATCTGTAGCAGACCACTTTGAAGACAATTAGTAAAATAAAATTGAAAATCTCTATGTATGAAGGTATAATAACTGAAAATAGTTGAGAACATTGTGAAGAGTAGGTCTGGTTTCAATGAGATTGAAATTACCCCTAATATAAGAAAGTATAAATATATAAAAGTGTTGAAAACATTGTGGCAAAAGGAGAAATTGATCGTTTTGAGCAACTTCTTCTTTTGTCACTATGTTTTCAAAAGAAGTCTGCTGCAGAGGCATCAGAAAGCTTCTATATGTGGGAAAGGGTTATATAACATCAATTAAATGAATCAAAATATTACTTCTCATAAGAAACCATTGATAATAAAGCTAATCATAGAGTCATTTATTTTGTTTATGAGAAAATGTATGACTTTATAGCATTTCTGAACAGTATTGTTCAAATCTGTCTGGTTTTCTGCTCAAATCAGAATCTACACAAATTGAGCAATTTCTCTTGTCGCCACAATATTTTCAAAAGTTGTCTGCTGCAAATGCATTGAAATTGTCTAAATATTTGAAAAAGTTCAAATAGATGGAATATAACCATGTTTTCCTAATATTTACTTATTTCCAATAATAAATGAAAAATGGAACCAAAAGTAGAAAGCACAGTGATCATTCATCTTGGGAAATTTTCCAGGCTGAAAAAAATAGAAGTATAAAAATAAAATATGTTGTTGTTTTACAATTGTAAACTGTAGGCATTTTAACCCTTTTTTAGGAGAAATTTGCACACAATAATTGCCACAATGATTGCAAAACGCATGAACAGTTATCAGCATATGAAAAGGCAAAGTAAAACTGCTGAAATTATTGTAGGCAAAGAATAGCCTGCTCATGTTATAAAATCCCCTCCTTTCTCATAATGTTTTCAGAAATTGGTAGCTGCAAAAGTTAATGAAAATCATTTTGAAAAATCAGATCAAATTTCATTCTAGTATGTGTTTGAATTAGTATTCGGAGATTTATCTGCTTAAAAACAAACATAAGTATAATTGAGTCTTATAACAAGACACAAAACAAGAGCTGTCCAGAAGACAGCTCGCTCGACTATGCCAACGCTTATTAGCTACTGAGATATGGACTATAATGCAGTTGCGTGCAAAACATTAACCAGAATTTCTTAAAAGGGGATAATTTTCATTATATGCAGAAGAGATTTATATAATTTAATTATTTTCATACAAGGTATGATAGTTACGAAGGGCTGTATAAAGTTTCAATACAATGCATTAACTAGTTACTAAGATATGGACTAATAATGTAGTTGTAAGCAAAACTTTAACCAGAAGTAAAACAAGAGCTGTCGGAGGACAGCGCGCTCGACTACAGGCCGCTTATTCACATAAAGCACTATTTCATTATATTGCACTTAAGTACTATCAACTCATATTATATACTCTATATGTAAAAGCAACTGAATAGATATGCAAACATTTAAATATAATTTTAAAAAAAAATCCTAAGTCAATCAAGGGCCATTACTCTATATTTAGGATACAATGGAGTTATCTAACCTAAGTGTACGATGGTCCTTAACAAATATGTGAAGTATGAAGTGATTTGAATGATGTAACTTTAACGTTGAGCTAAACGCAAATGTTAAAACTGACCGAGTCCAAAATTAGCAAAACCTTAAAAAAAGGTTTTCCTAATGTTTGACACCATGCAAAACCCGTTTGATATGTTGAAGAATTATATTTGATAAATAAATGATCACAATTAGAAAGAAATGTAACCAAAAATTAAGAATTTATCTAAAATTCTCAAAATCAAACAAAAATCATGTTTTTTACCCCCTAAAAGTCACACTCAGCATCTTCAACATACAATGTGAAGAAAGGTATTACATGTAATTATATTCCAAATATGGAAGCCCTAACACAAGTACTTATTTAGAAAAATTTGAAAATTAAATGAAAAAGCCAACTTGCCCTAAAACTTTAACCACCCAAAAGCATGTGTTTTACCGCAAACAGAAGGTCACACTCAGCATCTTCAGCATATAATATGAAGAAATGTATTAAATGTAATTATTTTCCAAATATGAAAGCCCTAGCACAAGTACTTATTCAGAAAAAGTTAAAAAAATAAAATAAAATCCTACTTGCCCCAAAACTTTAACCACCGAAAATCATGTTTTTTACCCCAAAAAGAAGGTCACACTCAGCATCTTCAGCATTCAATGTGAAGAAAGGTATAAGATGTAACTATATTCTAAATATTAAAGCCCTAGCACAAATTCTTATAGAGAAAAATTAAAAAATTAAATGAAAATGCCAACTTGCCCTAAAACTTTAACCACCCAAAATCATGTCTTTTACCCTAAAAAGAAGGTAAAACTCAGAATCTTCAGCATACAATATAAAGAAAGGTATTAGATGTAATTATATTCCAAATATGAAAGCCCTAGCACAAGTACTTATTGAGAAAAAAAAAAAAAAAAAAAAAATCCAACTTGCCCTAAAACTTTAACCCCCGAAAATCATGTTTTTTTTCCCAAAAGGAAGGTCACACTCAGCATCTTTAGCGTTCAATGTGAAGAAAGGTATAAGATGTAACTATATTCCAAATATGAAAGCCCTAGCACAAATACTTATGAATGAAAATCCCAACTTGCCCTAAAACTTTAACCGGACGCCGACGGAGACGGAGACGGAGACGCCGACACCGACGCCGGGGCGAGTAGTAAAGCTCTCATATTCTTCGAATAGTCGATCTAAAAAGGGCCATAATTTGCATTAAATGCAGGAGTGTGTTATTCTTTTCAATTGATTAAATAGGTGTGATGGTTGGGAAGCGTTGTATAAAGTTTCAATGCAATGCATTAAGCAATTACTGAGATATGGACTCCTAATGTAGATGCACGCAAAAGTTTACCCATAACTTGTATATAAAACAAGAGGACCATGATGGTCCTATATCGCTCGCCTGATGTAATCAAACTTAAAAAGTTTTCAGTGTTCTTTCCCCTATATGAGTCTATGAACAAGAGGACCACGATGGTCCTATATCGCTCACCTGATTTAATCAAACTTAAAAAGTTTTCAGTTTTTTTCCCCTAAATGAGTCTATGAACAAGAGGACCATGATGGTCCTATATCGCTCACCTGATTTAATCAAATTTAAAAAGTTTTCAGTGTTCTTTCCCCTATATGAGTCTATGAAAAACAAGGGGGGGGGGGTCATGTTTGACCCCAGGGCTATAATTTGAACAATCTTGGATGAGGTCCACTAGATGATGCTACATACAAAATATCAAAGGCCAGGCCCCTCTACTTTTTTACAGTTTTTCCCCTAAATGAGTCTATGTAAAACAAGGGACCCCCGGGATGGGGTCATTTTTGAACCCATGGCTATAATTTGAACAATCTTGGTAGAGGTCCACTAGATGATGCTACATACCAAATATCAAAGGTTGGGCCCTCTTCTTTAAGACAAGAAGATTTTTAAAAAAGAATTCTCTATGAGTCTATGGAGAATAGGTGACCCCCGGGAGGGGTCATTTTTGACCCCAGGGTTATAATCTGAACAATCTTGGTAGTGGTCCACAATGATGCTACATACCAAATATCAAAGGCCTTGGCCTTCTACTTTTAGACAAGAAAATCTCTAAAGTTTTTTTCCGTATATGAGTCTACGAAAAACAAGTGACCCCCAGAGTGGGGTCATTTTGACCCCAGGGCTATAATTTGAACAAGCTTGGTAGAGGTCCACTAGATGATGCTACATACCAAATATCTTTTAGACAAGAAGACTTTTTAAGTTTT
Organism: Serripes groenlandicus; assembly: GCA_031761405.1. Taxonomy (NCBI): domain Eukaryota; kingdom Metazoa; phylum Mollusca; class Bivalvia; order Cardiida; family Cardiidae; genus Serripes; species Serripes groenlandicus. Next base: position 86,174,336 of record JASEVX010000001.1, read on the forward strand.
TTCCCTATATGAGTCTATGTAAAACAAGTGACCCCTGGGGAGGGGTAAATTTTGACCTCAGGGCTATAGTTTGAACAATCTTGGTAAAGGTCCACTAGATGATGCTACATACCAAATATCAAAGGCATGGGCCTTCTACTTATAGACAAGAAGATTTTTAAAGTGTTTCCCCTATATGAGTCCATGTTAAACAAGTGACCCCCGGAGAGGGGTCATTTTTGACCCCAGGGCTATAATTTGAACAATCTTGGTAGAGGTTCACTAGATGATGCTACATATCAAATATCAAAGGCATGGGCCTTCTACTTTTAGAAAAGAAGACTTTTTAAGTTTTGGTTAATTTCCCCTTTTTTTTACTTATATACAAGAAGCTTTTTAAAGATTTTCCCCCATATGAGTCCATGTTAAACAAGTGACCCCCGGGGAGGAGTCATTTTTGACCCCAGGGCTATAATTTGAACAATCTTGGTAGAGGTTCACTAGATGATGCTACATATCAAATATCAAAGGCATGGGCCCTCTACTTTTAGAAAAGAAGACTTTTAAAGTTTTCCCCCTATATTAGTCTATGTTAAACAAGTGACCCCCGGGGAGGGGTCATTTTTGACCACAGGGCTATAATTTGAACAATCTTGGTAGAGGTTCACTAGATGATGCTACATATTAAATATCAAAGGCATTGGCCTTCTACATTCAGACAAGAAGATTTTTTAAGTTTTGGTTAATTTCCCCCCCCCCCCCCCCCCCTTTTTTTTTTACTTATAGACAAGAAGATTTTTAAAGATTTCCCCCTATATGAGTCCGTGTTAATCAAGTGACCCCCGGGGAGGGCTCATTTTTGATCCCAGGGCTATAATTTGAACAATCTTGGTAGAGGTTTACTAGATGATGCTACATATCAAATATCAAAGGCATGCGCCTTCTACTTTTAGACAAGAAGATTTTTAAAGTTTTTCCCCTATATTAGTCTATGTTAAACAAGTGACCCCCGGGGAGGGGTCATTTTTGACCCCAGGGCTATAATTTGAACAATCTTGGTAGAGGTTCACTAGATGATGCTACATACCAAATATCAAAGGCATGGGCCCTCTACTTTCAGACAAGAAGATTTTTTAAGTTTTGGTTAATTTTCCCTTTTTTTGTTGCCGTGGCAGCCAAAGTTCTGCATGGAATAGAATTTTTTTAACAAGTCTGAAAGAGATCCACCCAAGGAATATTCCTGTAAAATTATTTTGAATTTGGTTAATTGGTGTAGAAGAAGTCATTTGTATGAAAATGTGAACGGACGGACGACGACGGACGGTGAGCGATCACAAAAGGTCACCTTGCACTTCGTGCATTGAGGAGCTAACAAGGGCCATAACTTGCATTAAATGCAGAATAGAGTTATCTTACTTAATAATTTGAAGAGATGCGGAAGTTGGGAAGAGTTGTATAAAAATTCAATGCAATGCATCATTGTGACAGCAAATTTAATAGTCTATAGTTGGGAAGGAGGTAAAACATGATGTATACTCCCCCTATATGTTTGTCAACCAAAAAAACAAACAACTAATCAATTTAATTCAATAATCAAGGCATGACAGTCATAGAATTTGAAGATATATATACAACTTCATAAAGTTCAACCCTTTCCCATATACAAACAAGAGGCCCATGAGGACCTATGCTCTACTGGTATGGTTCTTTGGTCATTTTCAATCCAGAGCATGTATGTATGGTGAAGATCGTATAGTAAATGGAGCCTCTTTTGTGTTCACAAGCTCTATTATATCAATTTTGACAATTTCAAGGGCCATAATCCAGTCTTGCATTGGCGGATCTGGCTGGTTTGTGAAAGGAACCGAGCTCTCATCAATATTCAACTACTATCTAAGTTTGGTGAAGATCGGATAGTAAATCGAGGCTCTATTGTGTTCACAAGCTGTATTATAGCAATTTTGACAATTTCAAGGGCCATAATCCAGTCATGCAAGGGCACATCTGGCTGGATTTCAAAAGGAACCAAGCTCTCATCAATATTTAACTGCTATCTAAGTTTGGTGAAGATCAGATAATAAATGGAGCCTCTATTGTGTTCACAAGCTCTATTATAGCAATTTTGACAATTCCAAGGGCCATAGTCCAGTCTTGCATATGCGGATCTGGCTGGTTTGCGAAAGGAACCGAACTTTCATCAATATTTAACTACGATCTAAGTTTGGTGAAGATCGGATATTAAATAGAGGCTCAATTGTGTTCACAAGCTGTATTATAGCAATTTTGACAATTTCAAGGGCCATAATCCAGTCATGCAAGGGCACATCTGGCTGGATTTCAAAAGGAACCAAGCTCTCATCAATATTTAACTGCTATCTAAGTTTGGTGAAGATCAGATAATAAATGGAGCCTCTATTGTGTTCACAAGCTCTATTATAGCAATTTTGACAATTCCAAGGGCCATAGTCCAGTCTTGCATATGCGGATCTGGCTGGTTTGCGAAAGGAACCGAACTTTCATCAATATTTAACTACGATCTAAGTTTGGTGAAGATCGGATATTAAATAGAGGCTCAATTGTGTTCACAAGCTGTATTATAGCAATTTTGACAATTTCAAGGGCCAAAATCCAGTCATGCAAGGGCACATCTGGCTGGTTTTCAAAAGGAACCAAGCTCTTATCAATATTTAACAGCTATCTAAGTTTGGTGAAGATAAAATAATAAATGGAGCCTCTATTGTGTTCACAAGCTCTATTATAGCAATTTTGACAATTCCAAGGGCCATAATCCAGTCTTGCATATGCGGATCTGGCTGGTTTGCGAAAGGAACCGAACTTTCATCAATATTTAACTACGATCTAAGTTTGGTGAAGATCGGATAGTAAATAGAGGCTCTATTGTGTTCACAAGCTTTATTATAGCAATTTTGACCATTTCAAGGGCCATAATCCAGTCATGCAAGGGCACATCTGGCTGGTTTTCGAAAAGAACCGAGCTCTCATCAATATGTAACTACTTTCTGAGTTTGGTGAAGATAAGTTAGTAAATGGAGCCTCTATTGTGTTCACAACCTCTATTATAGCAATTTTGACAATTCCAAGGTCCATAATCCAGTCTTGCATGGGCGGATCTAGCTTGTTTGCAAAAGGAACCGAGCTTTCATGGATATCTAACTACTCTATGAGTTTGATTGAGATACAATCAAAACTGAAGACTGTATCGCGTTCACAAGCAATTGTTTACGGTCGCACGGACGACGGACACCACACCAACGCATAAGCTCTTCTGGCCTTTGGCCAGTAGAGCTAAAAATATATACCAGACGACTTTGAAATCATCTAAAAAATATGGAAACTCACAAGAACTGATAGAACACTTGTTGAATAAAGTTTAAAACATTGTGGCAAAATGAGAAATTGTTCATCCTGAGCAAATTCTTCTTTTGCCACAATGATTTCAAAAGTTGCTTGCTGCAGAGGTGTAATAAAGTGTTTGTATACAGACTTTAAACAGCCACCAAAAGTCATACCTTGCAAGTCTGCAACTGCCTCTGGGAGTCTGGAATCAGATCTGTCAAATAGCTAACATGTCTCTTTGTTATGGTAGAATAGACCAATTAACTAGTCAGTCTGTAAGTAAAATAATTGTGAGATATTAAATTGGTAACAGGACCATTGCTGTATTAATATGACACACAGAGAGAAAAACATACAGCCAGTCTGGAGCTCAAACCTGGGATCTCTAGTTTTCAAAGCGGATACTCTACCGACTGAGTTTTGCTATGTTCATAACGGATATAATACATCAGACTTGTGTGAGACGGGTACACTGATAACATCTGAGATTCTGTATGTATTTCCACTCATTTTCAAGGGTAGTGGTTCAAATGATGTATTCATGTGTGTGTGATCAAGTAGTTGTCAAATTGAAAGTCTATGAAATTCACACTATTAAATGTGTTCACAATTTGTTTAGTTTGTCTGTATTCTGTGCTAACTGTATGCCTTGTAACACACATAATCATGCCAACTAGAACTTCATAATAATAATATTATTATTAATAAACAACAACCTCTCACACAGAGTGTTTATTTAAATTGACCAAAATTTTCAATGCATCTAGAGCAATTGAAAGAATGAAAAAAGTATATATGTCTTTATTTGTGACATTTGTAGTATGCCATGAAAAATTGAATTAAGATGACTGACAGAGTTGATGAACAGTATTACTCATGAGACATTCGGGTACGTTCAATCTTGGGTACGGATCGTATAGTTTCCTAAACAAAACATACCTGTGTCGTTTAAACAAATTAAGCATGTTAAAATGAACAAACACTAATTGATGATTTCATAGTATTAAAGAATCCTACAGAAAGCATTTAAACTTATCTGTAGTTAATACTGATCTTGTCGCAGCATTAGCGTTTTTGAACTCGGTATTTGATTGGCCAACAACTGTAGTCTGTAAACTGAGAGTATCGTCCCTTAGATAATTTGACCTAGATACAGTCAAGTAACCCTTAGCGGATCATAACCAATAGCGGATCACTTTAATGTTCAAGACACGCTAACTTATTTATTAGACAAAATTATTGTGTATAAATTGGCAGGTAAGTACTTCATGGTATTATTTAAATACACAATACAAATGATGCTTGTCGGACTTCAAATTCATCCGTATCATCTGAACGTATGATGCAAGTGTTTACGTGACCCAGTTATTACTACCTTGTTTTGAAGAGAACATGTGTTTTTCGCGGCAACAGCTAGCGATCTTAATTATGTTAGTTATTTATTTTGACATTTTATGAAAGACAAATACATACACCTATTGAAATGTAACCAATCATTCTTATTTGTCTTTGCATGTTTACACTGAAGCGATAATAGAATAGTTAGGTAAGTTACCATTAGCGGATCGCCACTTTGTTTCCATGACTGACTCTGAGGGGTTTTCTCAAATTTTACTTTCGACAATTTAGCCATTCCCAATGATGCTAGTGATTAAATTGGAAATCTATCAATACAAATATGCAGTTAGATAAAACATAACTTGTACAATCACAGCAGAAGTTTTGACAGCTAAAATGTTGCTTGAGATGACCGCCCCCTGATATCAGAAAGTCACGTGATCCCCTATTGCTACAATTGATCCGTTAATGCATCAATAACTCAAACTGGTAAACAACGGTTTGTACAGCTGTTTCTGCACTAAAACTGAAAAAGTGTTTGTCAATTTAATGGAAAATGATTTTACTTGTGGACTATAAACAAACAAGTTCCGAAACATTGACCGTTTCTTTTAAGCACTACTTTGTTTCATTACTGATCCGTTAAGGGTAACTTGACTGTATGTTCTAAACACAACCTATACTGCTGGTAGCTAGTCGAATGTCGTCGTCTTTTGACTAACCAGTGTGTTTTCGATCATTGAAATAATCCGACTCGGATTTGTATGTCGAGAAAACACCACGGCACCACACAAAAACTCCATAATTGGTAATTCAGTCTAGACGAAAATTGTTTTGAGTCGACGGATTTCGTTCTGATCGCCGCCATATTTGCGACTTTTCACCGACCCGAAAAGTACGACTATCTTAGCTACGATAGTTTGATAAAACGGTTATCGGACGTAATCCCGGACTTACGCCCAAACTTACGACAAACTTAGTTAAGACCGAGTTACGACTGTTGATAAAACGGGCCCTAGGAAGGGAATGACTGACCCAAAGTTGAATAATCAGGGCTTAGCCCATCTCAGTGACCATAGTTATATATAAATAATGCACTGATTAGTTGATTGACTGTATTAATTCACTAATAGGATATTGTGTGTGTGAAAGTATTGTACAAACATTTACCAACCAACTCCACATTTTCCACATTTTACAGCTATATTTGTAGTATATGACTGTCTAATAACCATATTTGGTCATATTTATTCATCAACAGTTCAAAAGATAGTGCCATACATAAGAAAACTTCAGCTTTGTTTACCTTTAAATCTAGGTCAGTATGACACAGTCAGGGTGGAAATTTAACACGCATTCTGACGTACCTAATAACTGAATGCCCACATGAGCCCCCTTTCCACTCCAGACAACCAGTTTCTACATTTACTATGCATTTTGAGTGTAGTCGGTCTCGTACTGTATTCCAGAAGTTGTCCATTATTACAGACGATACAAAAGTGACCTTTCATAATTTGACCCGAAAGTGCTTTAGGTCACAATACACCAAAAAAAATCCTTCTTTGTTTACATGTAAATCAACCAGCTTCAACCCTCGTGTGTCACATTTTCTAAGCGTTTCCCTTGTAGAACACCATATATCATTGAAAAGAGATACTTCTTACCTTTAAAATAATCCATAGAAAATGCGGGGTCATGCTTTATCCAAGAAAGAACTCGCTCTGTGAAGATGGGGACCGTCCTTTTTACCACAATCCAGCTAGGCTGTAACTGGGTTTCCACATACTCTACTTTCACTTTCACACAAGGTCAAAATACCTAAAATGATCAAATAAAACAGTTCCAGTTCATCCTTTACATATTTACAAAGAATTAACACCCATTGTCACATATCCAATGCAGTCTGGGCCAGATGTACAACCATTTCTAGGCAAACAAAGTTTTGTTTACGCACTACTGTAGATCAAAGGGGCCCGCGGATGTATTTAGCGTAATTTGACCGTTTGCACAAGTTTTATCCGATGATGAATGGGACTATATAATGACAAGGGGATTCTAAGTGGACATTAACTTTCTTTTCAATATCTAAATTTAGTGTCTATTACGCTCATAAAACATGTCAATTCTGTCTGTGACGTAAATTTTATAGTAAACAAACCAAAATCGCAACTTCTTGTTGATGAATCGTGCAATGATCTTTTGGCACTCATTGGAGTATTTCAGTACAAGTTATTACGCATAAAAAAATCTGATAATGTGTTTGTCACAGTATGTTTGATTACCTGTTATGTATGTAACACCGATCATTTTACACCTGACAAATGTGTTTCGCATGTTGATTGACCGCTGTACACACGCAGATTACAGATCATGAGGGTGGGCATTGACGGCATTTCAAAGGGGACAACTGATTAAAGCTGTTTATAGTGTATAATTGGTTGGGGTGGATAAAAAGTGACCATTTAAAGCCATCGACCACAAGTGACCGCTTGTATACAGTAAAACTTGCATTAGGCAGCCAATGAAGTAAAAGGCCGATTTTCAAAAAAAATGCAGAAATGTTCCTTAAGTGACCTATCAGAGTCCTTTAAGCCATGTTGATTGGTTGAAAAACATGGCTGCCACAGGTCGGGGCTATTTTGCATTATATAGCTATAGTGAACAATTTAAAGAAAAATCTTCTCCAAAAGTGGCGGGCCTATTTTCAAATAATTGTGTACGGTGACCCTCTATCAGATTTCACCAAGCCATGTTGATTGGTAGAAAACTATAGCCGCCATGGGCCGGGGCTTATATGGCTAAAGTAAAAAAAATAAAATCAGGTGAGCAATCCAGGGCCATCATGGCCCTCTTCTTTTACTTTTAATGGTGATGGGACAATATAATGACTAGGAGAGCTCTTTTTTAGTGGATATTAACTTTTATTTCAATATCCAAACATACTGTCTAGTGGTAGGCAAAAGCTCATTAAACTTTTTAATTTTGTCCATTTCGCCCTTGAAGTGGTTGGCGCAGTAGATGTAATAGAGTAATCACTTTTCCATCAACTAAAACTGCAACGTCTCGATAAGGAACCATGAATGTTTATATAAAGCTGATCATGTCATCTGGGATTATGCTGATCATGTACACACTTAGTTACGTCATATGACCTGCTGAACACGACTATTTGCAACCCTGCTTCAAGCAAGAGTTACAAAATGGCGGAGGGTGACAATTCTGGATACTGGTGTGTAAATAATCCTAAAATACGAACCTGATTTGGATATTTTCACTTAATGTTTATCAGTTGGAAGATTGTTATTGTCTGTTTTACCTTGTCCATTTTGCCTGCACACACGGTGTAACATGTAATCGCCATTCCCAACTCGCAATTTCTCGATAGTGAGCTGTACAATGATTAGCTGATAACGTCATATGTGACTTGCTGATCATGTGACCAGTTTGTTCATTGATAATTGGCTTGTCGAAATTGAACGATGACTACTGATCATTCAATCGAATAATTCCACATAATAATATCTAGAACAGTTGAGAAGGGAGTTAACTATCTGATGCGTTGCCGATAAAGATGGGTTTTCCTATCTACAAATGGCCGATTCAGTCCGATTTCATATTTTCATAGTTGAAAGACTTGAAGCGGAAAATTAACAAGAGCTGTCGGAGGACAGGGCGCTCGACTATACCACTGCTGTTTAAGTTACTGAGATATGGAGTCCAAAAAGGGTCATAAGACTCATAACTTGCATTTAAAGCTGGATAGATTTATCATACTTGATTGTTTACATAGATGTGATGGTTGGGAAGGGCTGTATAAAGTTTCTATGCAATGCATTAAGTAATTACTAAGAGTCTCTTAATGTAGCTGCAAGCACAACTTTAACCAGAAAAAAGGACATTAACTTTCATAAAATGCAGGATAGAGTTATTTAACTTGAAAATCAACATAGGTGCAATAGTTGGGAAGGGTTGTATAAAGTTTCAAAGCAATGCATCAAGTAAATACTAGGATATCGACTTTTGATTTAGTTTCATGCAAAATTTTAACCAAGTTTCTAGGTAAAGAAAGGGCCATAATTTGCTCTGGATCGAGTTACCATTCTTGATTGTTAACATAGGTGTGATGGTTGGGAAGGAGTGTATATAAATTCAATACAATCTATCAAGTAGTTACCAAGATATGGTCTCTAAATGTAGTTGCACACACAACTTTAACCAGAATTTGTAAGTTAAAAAAGGGCTATTACTTGCATAAAATGCAGGTCATAGAGTGATCCAACTTAATATAATCAACATAGGTGTGATAGTTAGGTAGGGCTGTATAAAGTTTCAATGCAATTAATCAAGTAAATACTGAGATATAAACTCTTAATTTAATTGCATGCACAACTTTAACCAGACTTTCCAGTACAAAAAGGGTCATAACTTGCATTAAATGCAGGATAAAGTTATCTAACTGGATAATCTACAAAGATGTGATAATGGGGTAGGGTTGTAGAAAGTTCCAATGCAATGAATCAAGTAAATACTGAGATATATGGACTCTTAATGTAGTTGCACGCAAAATCTTAACCAGAATTTCTAAGTCAAAAAAGGGCAATAACTTGCATAAAGAGTTATCTAACTTGATAATCTACAAAGGTGTGATAGTGGGGGTAGGGTGTAGAGAGTTTCAATGCAATGAATTAAGTAAATACAGACATATGGACTTAGTTGCACGTAAAACCTTAAACAATGTGTGACGCGGACGCCAACGTCAGGGTGAGTAGTATAGCTCTCATATTCTTTGAATAGTCGAGCTAAAAACGCAACAACAAACAGAGAAATAGAGAAGTGTCTTATTTGTTCATGTTAATTGTACATGCATGTACCCTTGAACATCAGAAATGTTGCATTCATGCTGATTATTTAATGTGTGAACTGGCCGCGGCCCGCCGTGATATGACTGAGATAATGTTAAAAACGGCTTTAAAGCCCAATCAATCAATAATTAGGATTAAACGCAGATGTTTGCATGAGGTCAAAATATTTTACAATCTAATTAGGGACATAGATAAGAGGGATAAGCAACTCCACCTGTACATCTGTTATCTGGTTAAAATATCACATGATGGAGGAATAAAATTGTCCACATTTTCACAATTTGTAGCAAATAAAACCTTGAAGTCAAAATTACAGATACAAATATTTAATATTAATTAATTATTTTTTCACAAATTGTTAACATTATTAATAACAAATAATAAAAACACTTGATTTTCCATGTTTCTTTATATCAATCAACTTATAAAGTTCTAAGCTGTAACCCCAAAATTTATAAAATGAGCCTCAACTTTTGGAACACATCGGGTTTGCCGGTCCCCAAGAAATGGTTGTAAAGTATTGTTAAGGATACATACAATCATCAATTGATACAAACACCTGTGACACACAATCATTGATCAGTATTATTTTTTTTATTTCATTTTTAAGCATTCCGAACTGGTTTCTTATTGATTACAAAAGCAGAAAACATCAATAAATCAAAATATTTTGTGGGTGGGGTAAATAAATTATTGATGAATAAAAAGGAAGTTTATAATGAAATAAATTGTTATAATCATGTAACCTCGTGTTTAGTATGACTATGAATAAGTTAAAAATACATTATTGGGTTGAACAATGTGACGGAATTCTTATCAAACCTATTTCTGTATTTCACTATTTGGCTCGTTGTGAAAATAAATTCCACTTTTTCATTGATCAGTAGACGAAGCTTCCAGGAAAAAATAAGCCAGCGGAAACACCGATATATGCGGAAGATTATAATGCTAATAATTAAGAAATAGAACTGATTCTTATTAGGAGTAAAACAAACCATGCATGGATATATTTAATGTTAAATTTATTCTTACCATTCGCTTCCCGTATGACATTGCCGCCATCTTGGATGTACTTGACAACAGTTTTAAAAGTTGTTAACATTCAAATTATATGTGGTACTAAAAATACACATTCTTTCATTTATCTTTAAAATCAATATTTTCTCGCATATATTGAAACTTATAAACACAATTTAAGAATAAAATAATAAAAAATATTCATATATAGCCATTCTTTGTTTTAAATCGACATTTTGTGCTGTCCACACAATGCCTATAATAATAGACTCGTAAATATACGCGAGGTATTAAAACAATTCACAATTTTCGCAGATCGCGTGTCAAATCAACGTGAAACAAATTAAAAACCCTTTGACTGTTTATGATTCATGTATTAACAAAGATCATGAAATATTGCGTGGACCAAAAAATGTCCACGCAACCCAGCGGTCCACGCAATGCTAGTTATAAAGTACAACCGGTCCACGTTACGTCTGGAATAGGTATATATATATATATATATATGAGTAAAGCAAAAGTTTTTCTTGCAGATACACATATACTTGAGCGCACATCAGAGAGAACATAATAACTTGAATATATATACCCATATTTAGATAATAACTTGGGACGGGGATTAGTGATAACAAAAATACCTAAACATTCTTTAACTTTCTTAATTCTGTTTCACTAAATTGCATCGTAATTAATAAAAAGAAATGGGGAGTTGATATTAAATTGATATTTGCTTAAATATATCCTAAAATGCCATTGCCAAAATGCTGCACATGCTTATCTAATTTTGCGTCGACCGCAAAGACCACAGGTTTGTTTACTTGTGTGCAGTTTGTTAATTCCGGAAAATTACTGGTGTTAAAAGAGTATAATGTGACATACAAATACAACTCTCATACGATTTTGTATTTTGTTTCAAAGGCTAAATTATTTTTGAAAGTTGTAACATAAATAACACAGAACCAATAGACAAATTAGATATATAAAAAGAACAATTACCGTTTATATCATTCACTTTGGATTCCAGTATATTTATTCGTTTCTTCTGGTTTTCATGGCTTTCCTGTGAAAGTTCTAACTTGTGCTCTATGCGAACCATTTCCTCCAGCATCTTTTTGTCGTACTCAAACCGTGGACACAAGCCACAACTCGGTTCTTCTAAACAATATGTCACTACGAATCTTTCTACAACGAAGATCAGTAAAATAATCGACGTTCGGAAAGCCATTTTCTGTCTTGACGTAACAGCAAAAAAACGACAAGCCTGTAAGTTTCACTGGTCCGTATTTATTCAAACATCAAGGAAGTTAGCTTGTAAAATACCTTGTCCAATTGGTTGAATTCTTTATATGGTTGTTGAGTAGTGACCCTTCAGCAATAAGTGCTTTTTATTGTTATTTGTTATTGTGGAGTACTCAGAGAAAATGTGATCGTTACAACTCGACTTAATCTTTTGACATTTTTGAAGGGTTTCACTTTATCTGTAGCTATCAACTTTTCAAATACATTAAGGAATAGAAGAGAAAACATGATATTTACTATATTTAATTTAATCGATTTATTTGTTTAATTGAAACTATATTCAATTATAAGTGTATATATATAGAGAGGATATTTGTTTGTTTTGAGTGGATATGGATTATATCTCATCGAGAAGTGATACAATTGAATATTTTCCCGAGCGCGTAGCGCGAGTGAAAATGTTAAAATTGTATCACTTCGAGTTGAAATATATTCCATATCCACTCAAAACAAACACATTTTCTTTCATTTTATGATAATTGATGATAAAACTATTTAGTGACTTCGTAAATGTTCACATGCGGACGAATCTGTGTGAATGTATTTGTTTACTACACAATGTCAGACAATGGCAATAAGTCCGATTTGTTAAATTTACGGAATACGGAATACGGAATTATACATGGGTATAGATAAGATAAGGTTTTTAGCACATGACAATGCTTGTATCCGATCTAATAATATACCCATTACGTATTTCTTTATATTATATACTCAAATAACATAATATAAAATATAGAGGTTTCCCAACTTGAGAAAACCTATAACATGCTGTTTGTCTACTGAGCAATATCGCCTAGTGTGCGTGCGATATAGCTCACTAGCCGGATTTTCCGTTTTAAGCTCCGTTTTCACTACTTAACACTTTATTTCCATGATGAACAGTTAAATAATCCACAATTGCACTTTTAAATCCGCAAATAACAGCTTGAATCGACATGACACATTTATTTCAATCAATGTACACATTTGTCGATGCGCGCGTAGTGACGTCACTGCAAAACTGGCAGATTACGTCATTCAGATCTCTCCGCTTATGAGCTAAAGATAATTGAGCTGCACAGGGGTATTGTCATTTAAAAACGAAAATTATCGCCGAGTATATAATATATAGTTTAATAAACATTGTTTTCATGATTTGAGAATTAAATCCCTCGTGATATAGATTCTTGCATATAAAAACACGTGCGCTATAGCGCACTCGTTTTTATATCGCAAGAATCTCTTCCACTTGGGATTTAAATCCCATATCATGAAAACAATGTTAATTAAACTCTATGTATCTCATCGTTTAGCATTAAATAAAAATATATCTTCCTAAAGCATATTTTGTCTGATATGCATTTTTAATTTAAATGAATTGCATAAAACTTGACTTATATTGACATACATTTTAACCAAATTTGTCATTGATTCTCGAAATCATATGAAATTGACCCCGATTTAAAGACGAAACATCATTCTATCGACACTACAGTACCGGCAACCACATGCCATTTGCGACACGTGTTTATTACCAGATCAACCAGCGCATATTTGCAGTCTAGTTCAACTATGCAGGTATCGCTGATTAGTTGTTGTAGATTTCAAAAAACTTCTGTTAAGCAGTTTCTATTTAGCATGGAAGTGCAGACATGTTTTTTCTCGCGCCTAATAAATACTTTAACCCTTTCCCTCATATAAACGCTTTCTGACGCATCTGCAGCAGACGGCTTCATGAAAACATGGCGACAAAATAAGAAATTGCTCAAAACGAGCAATTTCTCCTTTTGTCGCCATGTTTTCAACTCTATTAAATGATCGTACTTCCTTTTAAAGGGATTTTCTGTGCTTTTGCCTAGACGTTTTCAAAGTCGTCTGCTGCAGATTTGCTGATATTTGTTGTATATGGGAAAGGGTTAAGGCTGGTTTACTGGAGCAATGTACATGGTCAGATGGAAGCAGTACATTTTACACAGGAGACCATTATAGCGTTTCGGGCTATGGCTCTTTCCAAACAATCCAAAAACAACAGAAACCTATATTCAATTAAAGTTCATTCTTAAAACTACCAAAAAAGCACAAAAGACTCGCATATTGACACTCCTTTTTTGTTTAGCTATGACGACAAATCAGAGGTCATCCTAATTATGTTGTGAATTTTACTTCAGAAAATACATGTTGCTCGGAAAATGGATCTTAAGCTGTCAATGTAGCTAAACGCAAACCATGATTTTGTTACAAATAAGTCAGAAGACATCTAACTTTATTAAAAAACACTCTTAACCTTCTACAAAATCATAATTGTCCACTTCAGACTTATGGATTCATCTGAAATTTACCAGGACAAAATTGTTTGACCGTCGCTCAGATTATAATTGCTTTATTGATTAAGAATGTAACACAACTCAGTGAACTCGCGATAACATGTGAACATTCGAATAAATCGCCTAACTCGAAGCGTTTTCTTGAAAGGGGAGTATTTTGAATACACCGTAGGAGAAGTTCTGATCACTCACATTAGCAATCAGAACTGCTATTAAGCTGTTTTCTTGATATGATGTTATCACTAGCTGGCTTTGTATGATTACCACGTCGATAACTCGAAATTATTTATGGAGGCCGTTCGACTTCAAGTTATCGCGAGTCCACTGTCATAGTATTTGCATAACTGTTGTGACCGGGTTAACCTTGTGGAGTTATATTTCCGGAAGAATCAAATAGAATACTGTCCACATAACGAGTAGAAGGCGGCTGGTTATTTAGTTATTCGCAACTCCGCTTTAATAGTGCATGTATATAAAGGTGATGACCGGGTTAACCTTGTGGAGTTATATTTCCGGAAGAATCAAATAGAATACTGTCCACATAACGAGTAGAAGGCGGCTGGTTATTTAGTTATTCGCAACTCCGCTTTAATAGTGCATGTATATAAAGGTGATGACCGGGTTAACCTTGTGGAGTTATATTTCCGGAAGAATCAAATAGAATACCGTCCACATAACGAGTAGAAGGCGGCTGGTTATTTAGTTATTCGCAACTCCGCTTTAATAGTGCATGTATATAAAGGTGATGACCGGGTTAACCTTGTGGAGTTATATTTCCGGGAGAATCAAATAGAATACTGTCCACATAACGAGTAGAAGGCGGCTGGTTATTTAGTTATTCGCAACTCCGCTTTAATAGTGCATGTATATAAAGATGATGACCGGGTTAACCTTGTGGAGTTATATTTCCGGGAGAATCAAATAGAATACTGTCCACATAACGAGTAGAAGGCGGCTGGTTATTTAGTTATTCGCAACTCCGCTTTAATAGTGCATGTATATAAAGGTGATGACCGGGTTAACCTTGTGGAGTTATATTTCCGGGAGAATCAAATAGAATACTGTCCACATAACGAGTAGAAGGCGGCTGGTTATTTAGTTATTCGCAACTCCGCTTTAATAGTGCATGTATATAAAGGTGATGACCGGGTTAACATTGTAGAGTTATATTTCCGGGAGAATCAAATAGAATACTGTCCACATAACGAGTAGAAGGCGGCTGGTTATTTAGTTATTCGCAACTCCGCTTTAATAGTGCATGTATATAAAGGTGATGACCGGGTTAACCTTGTGGAGTTATATTTCCGGGAGAATCAAATAGAATACTGTCCACATAACGAGTAGAAGGCGGCTGGTTATTTAGTTATTCGCAACTCCGCTTTAATAGTGCATGTATATAAAGGTGATGACCGGGTTAACCTTGTGGAGTTATATTTCCGGGAGAATCAAATAGAATACTGTCCACATAACGAGTAGAAGGCGGCTGGTTATTTAGTTATTCGCAACTCCGCTTTAATAGTGCATGTATATAAAGGTGATGACCGGGTTAACATTGTGTAATCCATAAGTGTTAGTACATGAAAAGGTGAATCGCCCGATTTGAAACGAGGAAGTATCTACTTTAGGAAATAAATTCGGCGCTGAAAGAGGCATATAAAGATATGACATAGCAAGTAAAGAGAGTAAAGATTCACACTGACATCCCCTTAACCAATTCCAATATACAACACATATGCAATGGACTTCTTTCAACCATATTGTCAAAACTATAGACTCACCATGAATGAAAGGACAAGTGTTTAATTGAGTTGAGAATTCATAGACAAAAGGAAAAACTGCTCGTTATGGGCAATTTCTCCTTTTGCCACACTGTTTTTATCAGCCTTTTAATCATTTTATCATATATGTTAAGTGTCCTCGAGTAGAAATTGGTCTCCTCCAGATATTGTTCTCCAAACTCCACTAATAACGGAATGCTAACTCTCTACCGATAGGGATTATGTTTAAAGGTGCTAGACGAAGGCAATGTGTTTCTGCATGTACTCGTCATGTAGTTAATTCTGCACGGCCAGGGCAAACCAATTAGAAAACGAACATGCATATATATGCAATACTCGCATGTTCGATTCCCGGTTGGGTCATACCAAAGGATTTCCTTCTTTAGCGCTCAGGAGTGTGCGAGCCATTTATAAAGACACAACATTAGTTCAAGTATGTGTTCAAGTATGTGTTCAAGTATGTGTTTTGTTTAACCCTTTCTAAATGTCAACATATCTGCAGCAGCTCACTTTGAAAAAATCTAGGGGAACATTTACAAATGAAAGTATAAACAATTAGGCAATAGTATAAAACGACCGATAACTCGTACAAATAAAAACAAGTCGAAATTAAACATGATTCGTTTTAATGTTTAACACAACAGATAACCTTAACGATGAAGGTATTGAACGCAAGTAGACAAAGCTACATTATACTTTGGAGTCGATATAAGTCGAAAAGGACCAAAATTAACTTCCTGTTATCGACGTGTTCGAGTGGTGAGTGGATTTATGTTTAACCATTTCCAACCTTCAGATGCATTTTGAAGCAATAGCAGCTTTTGAAAACATTGTGGCCAAAGGAAAAATTGCTCATAATGAGCAATTTCACCGTTGGCCACAATGTTTTCAACTTTATTTAAAAATGAATTTATCTTTATTGAGATTTTTCCGGGTTTTGTCACCATGTTTTCAAAGTCTTCTGCTGCAGATCTGCTTTATGTGGGAAAGGGTTAATTTAATTAAACATGTTCAGCTTTGTAATTCATTGATACGTTCTTGATTATAATGAAAAGCAAGCCGGTGTTAAAATCATATCAAGAAAACAACACACTAGCAGTTCTGATGTTCTGATTGCTCGTGCGCGCAATAGACAATTCTAACAGAGTTATCGTGAATCCAATGTAATTACATGTAGTTTGTGTTGTCTGTCTTCACTGCGTGATTCTACTTGTACTTCAAAAGAACGAAAAACGAAACGCAAGTAGTATATTTTCTTAAAAAATGGTCTGATAATGTTTTGAACATTTCGGTCATAATCTGAAACTGTAGCAATTTTAATAAAAAACAAAAACCTTTTTAAACAGCTTTTATTACTTTGATGTAGTTTCGAATTTAAAGAAACGAGTTCAATTTTTGCAATGGTATATTGGTAAATGCATTTAATAACATTTGGGATTAAAAGAAGTGTAACACTCTTTAGTAAAACAAACCACCAAGTATTTCTTTGCTAGTGTAAATGTGAATTTGGCTGTGCTGTCGCATATAAATAAATGATTTGTTGTTGGTATTACTCGGTTTTCCTATGTTATTTCAGTTTGATCACGGCAAGCGATCATTTATGCGTTATGTCTGGATTAATCAAACCAATAATAGGCTAGGGCAAGAGCAATATCCAAGGGCGCTCCGCGTGAACGCCGTGGGCTTTGAGCGAATCCGGGACGATCGGTTCCAATCTCCATGTTAACCGCTCGGCCACGGTGGATTTCCATAATCTGAATAAAGAAGTTAATATGACTGTCACACATTTCAGATTTAGATCATACTGCGCGAACGCGATTTACGATCGTCACAAATAGTCTTGATAGATTGGTTTCCTTGTTCTACCGTTATAATTAATTACATTCATATTTCAAGTGTCAGAATATTCGTATTTTCAAGCGATAAGAACTTATGTTATATATAATAATAATGAAACTCGATTTGAATATTGTTTGGTCATTGTGTACTACACTCATTGTCCGCAATCAGCCAGACGTGTTTAGGAACTCGACGGATGGGGATCTTTAGGAAAACACCAAAATGCATACGCAGAACACTTATGTCAAAACATCTCGCTATATCAAGTTGTACTCGCAACTGGTATATATATAGAGGATCTTACATGAGTGTTTATTTGATATTGTTTTTATGAAACGAGTCGACTGAAATAATATGACGCGAGGCTATAAAAATATTGTTTTCAATCTTTAAATCTATCTTTCTTCGCCCTCATATAAAAAGTGACCGAAGTTCACCCCGAAGTTCTAATGCATACTTCCACTGTAAAAAATAGTCCCTATCAATAACCTTTTGATTTCATACAAAATTAGCACTTATAACATTTCATTTATCGAGATTTAGTCTCTTTAAACAATATTTTTAATAAATGCCGAAATTCAGAACAATTGTAAACAATATGCTGTCATTTAAAGTGACGTCACACTGGAGTGACGTCACGCACATGCTGTGAGTCGGCTATTTATGTAACTAGTTACATGTGCTATTTATGTCACTGCTTTATGTCACTCGAGTGCAAGTTATGTGATAAAGTTTGCCATGAAAACAATCCACTTGATTGGCCACCATATACTACAGATGTGTCACTGATAGAACATTATGTTCGACAAACTGGACAGGGGAGTAGGGCAATTTCAAAATCAACTTGTCAACCACGAGTTAAAAGTATCGACGTTGCAGAAATGAAACAGTATTCCGATGAAACGATTTAATGCGCTGATCAACTTACTGCATATGCGAATATGTCATTTTCATTTTTCAAAACTCAGTGTAGATCACATAGATAACAGATAGATAAGACAATACTCCCATATACAACAATACACAACCTAGTGTTTCCTGTTTCCCTTTAGTGTATATATATGTGTGTGTGTGTGTGTGTGTGTGTGTGTGTGTGTGTGTGTGTGTGTGTGTGTGTGTGTGTGTGTGTGTGTGTGTGTGTTAAAAACTGAGATTGAAACCAAACCAAATACACTTTACCATAAATTTTACACAACCTTACTGCTACATAATTCAGGAAATGTGAGAAATAGCAGCCATAACTTCGTTGCTACAAAATGCTCTCATTTAATCACAACTTTTAAAATGCATTTAATGAAATTTGTGATTTTAAAGCTACATTTATCAATGCTTATTGGTTGAATTGATTTCTAACATTCACTCTTCCATAAATGAAGTGTTAAACAAAGATGCTCGTCAATATTTTACTCTACCAATAACTACTACACCAACTATCAACCAGACACTTCTATCTACTAAGACACCTGCTACAAACCAGCCACTTCAAGAAAATACAACCGCAAACCAACAACCTAAACCTGTTACCAACCAGCCACTTCCAGATAATACAACCGTCAGCCAACAACCTACACCTACTACCAAGTAGCTACTACAAGCCTCCAAGAAAATGCTTAAAGTTATAAATAAGTTTAATATTGAATAGAGTTGTAAATAAAAAAAATAACGGTATAATTCAGGAATTTCGTGAAATAACGAGTACTTTTTCAGTAATTTCGTCAAAATTCCTGAACTATTTATGCTTTTCATGAATTACCTACATTGTAATTGAATTTGTCAGTTTACGAATTTCCTGAATATGTCAGGAATTTCGTGAATTTCTTAGTTACACAGTTTGACTGTAACATATACACATATTTAGATAATAACTAAGCACAGGGATTAGTGATCAAAATACCAACAAATACAAAAAGTTCCTTAATTCTGTTTTACCAAATAGCATCGTAATATTGAAACAAAAGGAATGGAAATTAATGTTATAATTGATCAATTCAATCCTAAAATGTCATTGGCAACTGGCTGCACAGGTTAATCTAGGTTTGCGACGACCGAAAAAACCAAAGGTTTATTTACCTTTTTTGTTTATGCCGTAAAAGAAAACTGATATTGATAGAGTATGTGAGATATAAAGAAATCATCATAAATTTCATATTTTGTTACTGCTATAAAATCCTGGTGAAAAATATTTAATAAATAACACAAAATCAATAGACAGATTACATGTATAAAACATAAAATTACCATTAATAGTATTCAGTTTGGCTTCCATTTCATTCATTCGTTTCTTCTGGTTGTGTGTCACCACGAATCTTTCTACAACGAAGATAAGGAAAATAATCGCCAGTCGGAAAGCCATCGTTTGTATGTTAAAGTAACTTCAATTAGGCGTGCCTCTCAGTCTTGCTCGTCCTTATTTATTCAAACATCAAGGAAGTTAACTTGTAAATATAACTTATCCGATTGGTTAAATTTATCTAAAATCTATATACGATTGTTGAAAAAATAATTTATTTGTTATTGCCAACTTTACGCAGGTAGTTTGCAATGCACAGAGAAATGGGCATCGTCGGAAACATGTAGAATGTTGAGCATTCTTTTTCACACAAACTGTTTCGTAAAACATGCGAGGAATTAATAGTCCTCACATTTTTATGAAGAAAATGCGCAAATGTTTTGATAGGAACAAACTGTTCATAGCAAATGAACAAACTTTTTATAGCAAATGCACAGGGTAATCATACTTCTAAATAATGTTATGATAAACAATGATAAATTATATACTGCAATGTATTCGCTTGTATGTATGGGGTTAGGTATGCAGGAGCACTTAATTGAACGAAAAGGTTTGCGTAGAAAATGTTAGCGTGTTGTTGACGTATTCATTCGGGTATGCGTCGGGCAAAGTTCAAGGTTATGACATTGTATAGTCTTACTCGCTAGACTTGATATAAAGATGAGACATTTTGTCAAAAAATGAGCCGGGCCTGACGATTTCAGGTCTTTTTGAATCTCCGATTTTATTTTAATTAAAGTTACAATATTGTAAATTTGTCAGGGCTGGGCTTCTAGCTTTTGTCAAATACAATCCAACTCTGTGTATCAAAAAAGCGAACCGTGAATGCTCTGGTGAGACCGTTTGGTGGACCGACTCGCAAATTCCGCAATACCTCTTCTCACCAGATGTAGCTCAAAAACACATTGAACGACGCAATAAGCTGAAGATTTATTTGCTATTTGTTACATACATAAAAATGCATCTGTATATTGTCGTATAATGTGTACAGATGTAACTCAATAAAATATATAAATATTATTCCTGTTAATATGTGTTTAATATTTGTAATTTTCGATCGAACGTTTTGTTCTTTAGTCGTAATTTAATTTGGCAACAGTGCAAATCGATAACTAATAAATGAATTGCTCAATGAGAAGCAAATATATCTCCCTGGATGCGTCAGCAAAGAAATCTCGGACGATCTTCTGAAAACACGCTGTCTCGCCAAATTGTTTACTGTCCGAATATATGTGATACATATCTAGATGTACTTTCTTCTTTTTATAAAACATAGCTGTCGGATAAATTATAAATTTTACTCCCATCGACATCAACGTTGGATTCCATCTGCTCGTTCGAAAGACAGAAGGCTGTTTTGATTTGACGCAGAGCAAATATAATCTGGGGTCTTTTACCTCATAAATAAAATTACCCTTTGTGATAAGCATAATTAGAATAGATCGGATCAACTTGTTATGTTGCTTCATTAAAACTAAAGTTAACCCATTCCCCAATACAAAACATAACCTGCGGTAGACGACTTTGAAAACAAAACAGCTAGTCATAAATATGGACAAACACTATACATTCAAATCATATAGTGGATGTGAGAACATTTTGGCAAAAGGAGATATTAATAAAAATGTGCAAATTATCCTATTGCACTTTTGTCAAAAGTCGTCTGCTGCAATTATGAAAGGTATGCTGACCATGTGTTAGCCTTATAAATTAAAAACTTTACTTTCAGAATATAATGCCTTCACTGAATTATTGAAATTCTTCTCCGAGCGAATGTTTTCAGAGGCACCTTTTTTAACTCTTTGTGTGATAGCATATGAGATGTGTCCGGGTGAAATTTATATTGGGTCAGAGGTCAATAACATGGTACCATGTATCCGTGTTTTTTACGCGACAAAGCGTTTCTTAAGATGCATCTTCATGTCTGATTTGGTAACTTCAGGTGCAATTGCAAAGGAAATTTGACCTCGACCAGCTGTTTCCTTAAATAGGGTCGGAGGTCAATGTTACAGTGACCCAATTTTAGTACGCAATACAGCGTCTTCCCAACTTAATATAAATTATTTATACATTATTAGGTAACTCCAGGTACGATAACATAGGAGGTATGGTCCTAACATTGTTATTCGTTAAGTGATATAACAGTTAATGATATTAAAGGTCAAGTTCACAATGACCCAATTATGTGTACACGATATACCGTATTCCGAAGATGTATTAGTCTGGTAACTAAGGAAAGCATCACACACTTTTTTATGAAACTTAGTACAAAGGTAATATGGTATCTCACTTTATTTTCAAACGAGACAACCAGATTTCGTCAATGGCAGATTTAACGGCAATTATTTTAATAATAGGGCCGACACGAAAATTCCAAATCTGTTATGTTTTTACTTATAATTGAGATATGGGCAAACTTGTGGCTTAATTATATGAATATGACAGAGCCTTTGTCTGCCATTTTGTTTTCCAATATGGCTGCCCTAAAACGTTAAAAGGTAAAGTTTCTTATAAAATCTTGGGTAAAAAAAACCTGGTAGCTCAGTCGATAGAGACTTGGTGTGTCATTCCAGGTGTTGTGAATCCGAACCCGAGTTGGCAAATTTTCATTCCGACGTTTGACAAATGTCAATGCGATGACCATGATTTGTTCTCAATCGACAATCAGCCAGTTGGTTGTGAAGATTGCATTAAATGCATTATATTCTGGCTTAAGCTGACAGAAATATCAAATACAAGATACCTAAAGCAATGTTATTATATGCTCAGACGACTCAATGAAAAAGGCAGAAATACACGGGCGACTAAAATAAAACATTTATTACATTAAAATGATTTTTGGTTTGTGTAGATATCTGATGGAGTAGGAGATTCGTCCCAATTTATGGATATTAAGACAACGTTCTCTTCAAATCTTGCAACAACATAAATAGATGATTCATCAAAATCAAATTATTATAAATACTTTAAATCACTACTAATTATTATTTTGTAAATGTAAATTTGTATAATGGGCCAGAGGTCTAAATTATTGAATAAACATAGTGTATCGTATTGATCGTATAATTTCATATACATGTTTTACCTTAACACTGCAAAACACGACTTAAACATCCTTTTGTGGAATATAGAACATTAGGATCAGTTTCATAGACGTGTATGTTAAAAATAACGATATATATTTATCACTTTTTAACATACTTTACCTAAAACATACTTTACCTAAAACATGCATTAATTTAATGAAATCGACCATTTTAAAGATGTATGTGAAATTACAGTCGATTGGAAGAAATAAAGGGTTAAACTGTTTATCCTCTCTATCAACCACCGGTTCTATCATTAATTCTATGTTTTATATGGAGCCGTGCCATGAAATAACGTAGTATGTAAATCCTAGTAGGGTATTTAATAATTACAGTCAAACCTGTGTTTAAAGACCACCCATGTGAAGATAACAATCTGGTCTTTGTTCACAGGAGATCTTTAATTACAGGGTAATTTATGTAGAAACTAATATGATTATAGGTGCTACCTATTTCGGGTAAACATTTATTATATGTTGTGATCGGTGAATAATTCCCCGCGAACTGCAGTTAGCCCCTTGCTTGCAGCACGATCAGTTATTTACGTCAATTACGAGTCCTACCGACCTAAGCAAAGAAAATAAAAATCATCATCAGGTTAAGCTTATATTTAACTTTAAAATATAGCCAAGATTTTACATCCATAAAATTATGATGACAGGTACAACAAATAATCAACTTGCCCTTCATAAAGTACTTCAAATAAAACGATTTTATAATTTACGGAACTACATTTGTGACCAGTCAAACTAACGTTTCCTATACTTTCTGTCGTTTTCCTTTTGGTTCATTAAGTTTTAACTTATTTATATTACATCGATTGTGAAACAAGCTTTCAGCTTATATTAATCACGCTCGATGTCTGCTTCCTGGAGACTTAAATCCCAAAGTCAGGAACATAGAACATAGAACATATTTAATGATTATAAAAATTCATACAATGTTTCGAACCAAATACAATGAATTAACAAATCAAAATACCAGAACGAAAACAAAAAAACAAAAAAACAAAAAAAAAAGTCAGGACCCGCTCATCACGGGACTCGAACCAGGGACCTTTGATACAAGAGGCCGACGCTCTACCTCTGCACCACTAATGGAATGACGTCACATTATGACGTCATATTACAGAAATTTGGATTTATAACTTCCGGAAAGTAAAAAAACCCTTACAAGTTGTTATTTGAACTCGTTTTAGAAATAGACGACGAGTGTTATTACCACAGGCGTCCGAATTTCTATTACAGCAAAAAATGCTGAAAATCACAAAATAACTCGCCAAAATACTCAAATTGTCTCTCTATATTGTCTATACGCTATGAAAAATGATCGTAATGGTTATTTGGGGAATCCCGCACGTGTTACTATAAATAGCACCTCTTTACGTCCATATAGTGTAATAATAATGACAAGGTGTGCAACGGCGTTTTCTCCCCTTGCTCGATTCGGGCAATAATTTCCGCCGAAATACGCCTAAACCGACCTAGTCTCAGGTAGAGACAGGTTCACAAATGATTTTTCTCCTGATCCATAACATCAAAATTTGCCAACCGACCAACACGCCGGCGTTCTTAAGCTAACTGTTCATTATTTTTGGAAATTCGCCGAGTTCCCGACCGCCATGCGCTGACGTCACACTAATATCAATTCTGCGGCGACGGATTAATCAAACTACGATTTAATATATGGTCTAACAAATAATGTTTATACTTCTTTCTAAAACGTACAAATATATAGCGTATTTTTTATGAATAATTTTATTTTTGGAAGAAAAATGATTAAATACCAAGTCCAACGAACATTGCTCAGGTACAATATTCTAAAAAAGCGCGTCAATACGCGTTAAATATACGCTGCAGAACGTGATTATTGTGACGTCAGCGCATGGCGGTCGGGAACTCGGCGAATTTCCAAAAATAATGAACAGTTAGCTTAAGAACGCCGGCGTGTTGGTCGGTTGGCAAATTTTGATGTTATGGATCAGGAGAAAAATCATTTGTGAACCTGTCTCTACCTGAGACTAGGTCGGTTTAGGCGTATTTCGGCGGAAATTATTGCCCGAATCGAGCAAGGGGAGAAAACGCCGTTGCACACCTTGTCATTATTATTACACTATATGGACGTAAAGAGGGGCTATTTATAGTAACACGTGCGGGATTCCCCAAATAACCATTACGATCATTTTTCATAGCGTATAGACAATATAGAGAGACTATTTGAGTATTTTGGCGGGTTATTTTGTGATTTTCAGCATTTTTTGCTGTAATAGAAATTCGGACGCCTGTGTTATTACACGCAAATTATCACACATAAAATAACTTGTGCTTGTTCCTTTAGCGTGTACGTATTATCATATTTAATTATTTCCCCTAGAAGTTTTTTTTGTTTCGATATTTTCTTTTCATCCAATGAAAACGTACGAGTATCGTGACTGCATATCACTGCATCGAAAAGTTCGCTCTGGACACAATTTTAGGAAAGACGGTATAGCAATTTTTTGCAAAGTTCATACACATTACCTATTGACGGGAAACATCGCCGGCTTCGCCGTCGATTTGTTTACCCGTATGATGACTAGTTGGGAAACTTATTTATTTTACATCATTTGCGAAATAAGCTTTCAGCTTATAATAATTACGCTCGATGTCTGCTTCCTGGAGACTTAAGCAGTACTCGCGCCGTTTGTGTGGAAAAAAACCAAAGCAGAACCCGCTCACCACGGGTCTCGAACCAGGGACCTTTGGTACGAGAGGCCGACGCTCAACCTCTGCACCACTGTCTTCCAATCACTTTAGACACGGAGTGGTCTTTAACACAGGTTTGACTGTAATTTAGTTTAACTTTTTTTAATGATTGCTAAACAAGCGTTCACCTTGTTTTAATCAAGCTCAATGTCTGCTTCCTGGAGACATAACCAGTGATCGCGCCATTTGTCTGGATAAAATCCTATGGAAGAACCCGCTCATCACGGGACTAGAACCCGGGACCTTTAGTATGAGGGGCCCCGACACTCTACTACTCTACTACTGCAGCACTGCCATTCACTTGTAAAATTGTGTTTGGAGGATTTAGTGAATGTGTGAATGTGCATGGAATTTAATATCATAGTATCTGTGTTGTAGCATGAAAAAAACTAAATAGTTCTAGTATAAGTCAATATAATTAAATCTATTTCTCTATCTGTAATTAGTAATACCAGTTAACCATTTTCCACATACGATACATTCTGTAGCAGACGACCTTGAAAACATGGAGACAAACATATGAAAATATGAAAAAGTCGTCTGTTGTAAATGCGTCAATAATGCGTATGCATGTGGGAAAGGGTTTAACTACGGTGGCACTGAGGTGACATCCGCAACACTTTATTTATATTGTGGTCACAACTTAGTAACTTGTGGTAAACTAACTGGTATCTGTACGAGCATACTAACTGGTATATGTATATTTACGAGTATACTAACTGGTTTGTGTACCTGTACGAGTATAAACTGGTATATGTATGTTATAAATATACACACACCAGTTAGTATACTCGTACATACACACACACACACACACACACACACACCAGTTAGTATACGCGTGTACATATACACATAGACTTACATCAGCTAGTATACTCGTACATATACGCACAACAGTTAGTATATTCGTACATATACATATACCAGTTAGTATGCTCGTACAGATACACATACCAGTAAGTATGCTCGTACAGATACACACACCAGTTAATATACTAGTACATATACACGCACAAGTTTGTTTACTCGTAAATATATACACACCCATAAGAATATACTCGTGCAGGTACACACACACTACACCAGTTAGTATACTCGTAAATATATACATACAAGTTAGTATACTCATATATATACACACACCAGTTAGTATACTCGTACATATATACACACCAGTAAGTATACTCGTATATAACTGGTATGTGTATAGGTACGAGTATACTTACTGGTATGTGTATATGTACGAAATTTACTCACACTTACACCAGTTAGTTTACTTGTACAGTTAGACATGCCAGTTAGTATACTCGTACATATACACATACTAGTTAGTATTCTCGTATAGGTACACAAACTAGTTAGTAAAATCGTTCATATACACACACCATTTAGTATACTCGTACATATATATACACCAGTTTTTATACTTGTACATACACACACACACACACACCAGTTAGTATACTCATACATATAAACATACACTTACTATACTTAGTACTGTGTTATTACCATAAAGCAGCAAAGATGAAACGGCTGTTTTGATTGGCTAAACTAAGTTGTGGCCACAATTTAGTAAATTGTTGCCACAACTTTTTATCTTGTGGCCACAACTTAGTAAATTGTGGCCTCAACTTGTTTATCTTGTGGCCACAACTTAGTAAATTGTGGCCACAAGTTACTAAGTTGTGGCCACAATATAAATAAAGTGTTGCGGATGTCACCTCAGTGCCACCGTATTTAACAGTATATAAACATAGTTTGACCTCTCAAAATGTTTACATGAATCAAATAAATCATAAATAAAATAGCGATCATTCTAGAGATAAAACAGTAAGGTTACACAACGTATATGGTATAGGTTTAACTCTGACAGCCAATTCACATTTCTGAAAGATCATGCCTCGAAGGTCAATGAGTCCTATGCATACCGGATGTGATCTATGAATATGTCGTCTGCTTTGTTTGATGATAATATTTTCTACACCACTTTCAACTATATTTCAGTTTTCAGTCCTGCGAGAAAACCACCATTATGGACTCTGCTTAATGTATCGACACAGATCAGCCTGCGCAATCCGCGCAGGCTAATCCGAGCCGACACATTCCGTCTCAAGGGGAAAGTAGTATAGAGTAATGATTCCTGAAACAGAAAATCCACAGGAGGCGAAAAGTATCTGCCCGGTTAGCCTGCGCGGCATGCTTAGTCTGATCCGGGTGGATACTTTACGCAGAGTCCACACTGTTGGTTTTATCGTGGGACGGCTCATATCACGGCGTAACCTAGGCTAACTACCAGTTCTCTCGGAAAGCTAACCCTCACACCAGCGCATCAGTCGTAAATATATCCCACCATTAAAGTATATGACCCAAACCTTGAATCGAACCTTGCTCTCCCGCTCTCGAGGCGGACGCTCTAACCACAACACCTCCGAGGCGTTGTCGTCTGCTTTGAAAATTGTAGATGATAACTTTGTAAATCTAGACTGTTTGAAGATCAATAATGAAACGGAGTTTACAAGAGTATGGTGAAGAATTTATTGCTCGCATTAACAAGTTTCTCTTTTCCTACTTTGCTGGCGTTTTTTGGGATAGGGGCGTTTCGCCACTATACCATACTCAGGCTGCTTTCGAAAAGTCGGATTAAGGCTGCAACCACAGTCCACATGTGTATACATACGCAATCGAGTTTTGATTGGTTATAATCTGCCTTTTCAACGATTTCATTGGTTCGACCGAATCACGAAAAATCCTCCGCTTGCATTAATTAGTGAAACAAAATAGTTCCAACGCATGAAACACACTCTACGATAAGCAATTTTTTCTTTCGTCACAATGTTTTCGATTGTCGTCTGCTGCACATGCGTCTGTAGGCGTCTGCAAGCGGAAAATGGTTACATCTTCCCCATGGAAGCTGAACCCTTTCCGTGATACTATAACAGTTCGAATATTAAAAATATTGTTGGAAATGGAGCTATTGCTGACAATGAGCAATTCCTCCTTTTCACACAATGCTTTCATACACGTTTTAAATTAATTATTTTCATACATGAACGTTTTACTATGGACATTCTTTTACTCGACACATTTTGAATAACATGAGATAAATGATAACGAGCAGTTTTGCCTTACATCAAGGGGAAAAATATATAGTTGAAACCTTTGTGGAAATAGAGGAAATGGATCACGATTAACAATTCTGCAGCCGTCTGCTGCACATGCGTCAACAAGCGACTGTAAGCGGGAAAGGGTTGAACCGTTTCGTTATAGCTACTTAGTTACATACGAATGTTGAAAGTGTATTTGCAAACGGAGAAATTGCTGACAATGAGCAATTCCTCCTTTCCAAACAATGCTTTGGAACATTAATATACCGTGTGATCAGGAGAACGGCAAAGTACTAGGTACATAACTCTGGTCTGTTTATTTTAGTTATCTCCATTTTTCCTTATTTAGTTCAGCGATTGTCTCAATTAATTTCCATTGTATCCATTTCAAACTTGGTTTGTAGGTAACGTATGACCTACATATTTGCAGTGCACCATTACCATAACTTTAGCATGCTGCGTTTGGAGTCTATATATGTTTGTCTTTCCATGTTCTCACTTATTATATGACTTTCGCATGCAACACATGCGTTCCCGGCGTGAAATGCCCTTGTTCGTTAGCTGAGCCCCGGTAGCTCAGTCGGTAGCGACGCGGGCTGTCAATCCAGGGGTTGTGAGTTCGAATCCCGGCTCGGCCAACTTTCTTTCCGACGATTGACAAAAGTCAATGCCACATGCGTCATTCGTCTTCCACCAATGGGCTAAGTCTATGTGGAAAAGCAGCCAGTTGCTTGGGAAGATTGTTGTGTGGAGTACTGGTGTGAAAACAAAACAGGAAATGCATGAGTAGGTGAACTGGCCGCCGTGATATAACTGAGAAATGGTTAAAAACGGCGTTTAACCCCAATCAATCAAAACCCTTGTTCGTTAATGAATGCTTCCCCAAGCTGTACTTTGTCCGGAGCGACTGACTGTCTGTCCGTCTTTGTGTTCATCCATCCGTCCGTCTGTCCGTTACGGTTTGCATTATTGGTCAAAACTTTGTTTCTGTTTTGCGGATCCATTTCATAGTCGTCACACGCATACATTGGGATTAGGAGATCGATACAATATTTTGAACACAAATCTGATCTGGTTTTTTAGGTGTAAACTCATGTTTTCATTTCTTCGGTTATTGTCTCAATAGATGTCCAATGTATTAATTTAAGACTTTGTGTATTAGGAACGCAGAGCTACAGATGTGCA
This sequence comes from Serripes groenlandicus, assembly GCA_031761405.1. Lineage (NCBI taxonomy): Eukaryota > Metazoa > Mollusca > Bivalvia > Cardiida > Cardiidae > Serripes > Serripes groenlandicus. Next base: position 86,204,526 of record JASEVX010000001.1, read on the forward strand.
GTTCAAAAAGAAACATAACTCTAGC